>OY725473.1:2581678-2584178 GCA_963281015.1 Lactarius tabidus
CCCATTTGTAAATACTGTCGATGGCCTGTTGTGCGCTTTCAGCACCATCGGTCAACATGACAACATTGTCGGCATACATCAAACCACTGCACCTCATGAGGTCTCTGCCCTTTATGAGCACACCATCACGGGGGTTAGGCATTGCTTCCCGTAAGCAGGAATTGATAAAGATGTCAAACAAAATGGGGGACAGCGGATCACCTTGCTTGGCTCCCCTTGTGGGGGTGAAAGCATCAGAAAGGTGAGATCCAACACGGACCAAATACTTCATCTTTGTATAAGACTCCACAATCATCCTCAAAAAATGACCATGTACACCTACATGGTTTAGTAGACGGAATAGATATGCATGATAGACTCTATTGTATGCCTTCTTAAAATCAACAAAGGTGCACAGGGTAGTGTGACCTTCAAGAAAATGTCTCCATATTATTTCAGCCAAGGCAATGGCTTGGGCTACAGCTTCTTCACACAGGCAGAAGCCGGCTTGCTCAGGGCAAAGGAGGTCATTTCCCTCGCACCCTTTAGTAAGGCGGTTGGCCATCAAGCAGAACAGGACCTTCAAGGCGCAACTGATCAAACTTATACCGCGGTAGTTATTTGTGTTTTCACTATCTCCTCCTTTGTGGAGATTGATGATGTGCACCTCCTGCCATTGCTCAGGGATACAACCAGTCTGCCACGACTGCCGAAGCAGTGCGTGGAAAAATTTGCCAAGATGTGTAAGGGGGTCGGTTAGGTGCTTCTCTACGTCGGCTCTACTCAGATCTACATACAGATTATCAGGTCGCTTAAATCGCGGATTCATTATCTTGAGAGCAGCCATACTTTCCTCCCTTACCATGATCTTGAGGACATTAATATGTACCTCATCCTTACCAGGGGTGGTATTGCGATTCATTCCCCTGATAGTGAAGATAATCTCGGGCCATTCAATGGACTCGTTGAGCCCCTTCAGTTCCGTTCTTTCTTCACCAAGATCGACATCAGCCCAGTATTCATGATTACTCGTTAACCCATTGGGATCATAAGTCAATAGATCCTCGTAATGGGCTTTCATCACTTCAAGAATCCTGTCAGCGTGGTATTGCAAAACTCCCTCTGAGTCTTTCACGGGGTTCACTGTTTCCACCACCGAACTAGGTTTCACCTGAGACCATAGCCAGGACCACACACGTTTGTTATCGTTTGCAATAAAGTCCCCAGCTACATTAGCGTAAAATTTGTGCCGCATTCTAGCCTGCCAGTCCTTCTTCGCTTTCTTAAAGCGTGTCTGGGCTCACACTAACTGTATACAGGTGTACTCGTCTGGGGTCCTATATGCATCGACAGCCTTTTGCCATCTCTTGCTGTATCTGTGAACAGTCTGCTGCAGAAGCTTGAGCTTCTTCGCGAATTCCGGATTTGAACCTGGCTGGTGCACCCTCTTGACATTGTATCTACAGCATACTTTGTCAAAGGTATCGATGAACTCATTTGCAAAGGTAGAAACTTCAGCTTTGGTGTCATTGTCAGCAATCGGGGCATAGTCGCCATCTACGGCCACTTCGCCATATGCTTGCTGCATCAGCTTGGTCCATGCATTATCATTAGCAATCAGGTCACCCTTCAAGTAGATCATCTTTGTATCAAAACTAGCCCTGGCAGGACACTGCACCCTTTCCGTAGCTGTAATGTCAGCATAAGGGGTCATCCTAACCGGGCGATGATCACTCAAATTGTAATCGCATAGTACCCTCGCACCCCGGAACAGTCTTTGAGACGTTTCGGTCAGTAAGATATTGTCTATAGCACTGGGTTCCCCTTTGACAGGGAAGTGTGTTCGACGGTTTCCTACAAAGTGTGCAGGGAAGAGATAGTTCCTCTTGTTCCCAACAATGTTGAGATGGTGGACGAGGGCCTTATCAGGCTCATTCATATCTCCTAAGACCACCACTTTACTATTGCCATCACGTTCAAGGATTTTGGCTACAATTCCTTTAACCACAGTGAGCTGGTCTCTACAAGTCCGTCTGTGGTTGCCCCCCGATTTGAGGTATACATTTATAAAGTGTACAGGGCCTGTGAGCCCGGCATAGTTAAATACCTTGACATGGAGCATCCAATGTACTCCATGGGGTACTTCGTAGGAAGCGTACCTATTATCGACTAGTACTGCAATTCCACGGAAGTCCTCTTTCGCATTCGAAGTGTAGGCTCTATAACCCGGCATATGCACAGGATAGTGTCTGGCCATAACAAGGGTTTCTTGTAGAGCCAAGACAGCTACATCTTCAGCCCCTAGAAAGTCATCTAGTTCCACCTTCTTGGAATGAAATCCGTTCACATTAAATGTAACGATCGAGGTGGGCAGGCGCTGCGACAGTCTAATAGGTTGAGGTTTAGCGGGTGTCATTTGTCTTTCCCGCCAAGGTTGCCATAGAGCAAGCCTCCACTTTGTCACTCTCGAAGATCGGCCTTCATCTCGGGGGGCCTGGGGCGACTCTTCCCCATCCTGTGT
>OY725473.1:2589178-2591678 GCA_963281015.1 Lactarius tabidus
GTATGGGTGGAGTGACTAATGAAAGGGCCCGAGAGGGAGCCAACCTGAGAAGCCGTCGTGGGCTGGACTAGCCCTTGGAGGCTCGACGAGAATTTGGGTGTATTGTGTGATCACTCGTTATAATTGTTGGGAGTACGGGGGTGACATTGGGCCCAAAGCTTAAGTCACACAACATGGCAGACCCAACTCCAATCACGCACTTCGGAGACCGGGACGCTGTAGACGGTGTGGCAGTACCCGGTCTCCATGAATACTACAAAGCACACCGGGTCCGGGGATTGCCTTCCCTGGGCCGTCTTGACCTCCTGCGGGATTGTACGCGCCTCATACTCTATAATGTACAGAGTCACACTACCCAGGAGATATGGCACAAGATGCAAATGTGTCTCGGCAATATGTCGAATTCGATTGTCAAGATAAAACGTGTATCAGGCCTGAACCGCAACCCGCATGCAGATTTGTGGGTGCGTAAGGACCAAGGCTCAAGCCTTTTGTCACTAATTCGTGAAAGGACAAAGGTACATATGAAGGATTGGGGTTCACTACACTCTAGTGCACAAAGATATTTTGAAGGGTTGCCCTTGAGTCGCGAGACAACACAGGATGGGGAAGAGTCGCCCCAGGCCCCCCGAGATGAAGGCCGATCTTTGAGAGTGACAAAGTGGAGGCTTGCTTTATGGCAACCTTGGCGGGAAAGATGAATGACACCCGCTAAACCTCAACCTATTAGACTGTCGCAGCGCCTGCCCACCTCGATCGTTACATTTAACGTGAACGGATTTCATTCCAAGAAGGTGGAACTAGATGACTTTCTAGGGGCTGAAGATGTAGCTGTCTTGGCTTTGCAAGAAACCCTTGTTACGGCCAGACACTATCCTGTGCATATGCCAGGTTATAGAGCCTACACTTCGAACGCGAAAGAGGACTTCCGTGGAATTGCAGTACTAGTCGATAATAGGTACGCTTCCTACGAAGTACCCCATGGAGTACATTGGATGCTCCATGTCAAGGTATTTAACTACGCCGGGCTAACAGGCCCTGTACACTTTATAAATGTATACCTCAAATCGGGGGGCAACCACAGACGGACTTGTAGAGACCAGCTCACTGTGGTTAAAGGAATTGTAGCCAAAATCCTTGAACGTGATGGCAATAGTAAAGTGGTGGTCTTAGGAGATATGAATGAGCCTGTCAAGGCCCTCGTCCACCATCTCAACATTGTTGGGAACAAGAGGAACTATCTCTTCCCTGCACACTTTGTAGGAAACCGTCGAACACACTTCCCTGTCAAAGGGGAACCCAGTGCTATAGACAATATCTTACTGACCGAAACGTCTCAAAGACTGTTCCGGGGTGCGAGGGTGCTATGCGATTACAATTTGAGTGATCATCACCCGGTTAGGATGACCCCTTACGCTGACATTACAGCTACGGAAAGGGTGCAGCATCCTGCCAGGGCTAGTTTTGATACAAAGATGATCTACTTGAAGGGTGACCTGATTGCTAATGATAATGCATGGACCAAGCTGATGCAGCAAGCGTATGGCGAAGTGGCTGTAGATGGCGACTATGCCCCGATTGCTGACAATGACACCAAAGCTGAAGTTTCTACCTTTGCGAATGAGTTCATTGATACCTTTGACAAAGTGTGCCGTAAACACGATGTCAAGAGGGTGCACCAGCCAGGTTCAAATCCGGAATTCGCGAAGAAGCTCAAGCTTCTGCAGCAGACTGTTCACAGATACAGCAAGAGATGGCAAAAGGCTGTCGATGCATATAGGACCCCAGACGAGTACACCTGTATACAGTTAGTGTGAGCCCAGACACGCTTTAAGAAAGCGAAGAAGGACTGGCAGGCTAGAATGCGGCACAAATTTTACGCTAATGTAGCTGGGGACTTTATTGCAAACGATAACAAACGTGTGTGGTCCTGGCTATGGTCTCAGGTGAAACCTAGTTCGGTGGTGGAAACGGTGAACCCTGTGAAAGACTCAGAGGGAGTTTTGCAATACCATGCTGACAGGATTCTTGAAGTGATGAAAGCCCATTACGAGGATCTATTGACTTACGATCCCAATGGGTTAACGAGTAATCACGAATACTGGGCTGATGTCGATCTTGGTGAAGAAAGACCGGAACTGAAGGGGCTCAATGAGTCCATTGAATGGCCCGAGATTATCTTCACTATCAGGGGAATGAATCGCAATACCACCCCTGGTAAGGATGAGGTACATATTAATGTCCTCAAGATCATGGTAAGGGAGGAAAGTATGGCTGCTCTCAAGATAATGAATCCGTGATTTAAGCGACCTGATAATCTGTATGTAGATCTGAGTAGAGCCGACGTAGAGAAGCACCTAACCGACCCCCTTATGCATCTTGGCAAATCGTTCCACGCATTGCTTCGGCAATTGTGGCAGACTGGTTGTATCCCTGAGCAATGGCAGGAGGTACATATCATCAATCTCCACAAAGGAGGAGATAGTGAAAACACAAATAA
>OY725473.1:2596678-2806091 GCA_963281015.1 Lactarius tabidus
TACACGACGCGTCAGCTTGTAGTCATTCGTACTTACTCAGTAGATTAGTAAGTGACTCATCCCTAGTAGTATATAAGACACCCTGTAGCGTCCTGAGTAGAACCAACTTGTCCTCTTGGTTTCTACTCAGGTGCACATTCCTCTTGTCTTCTATAGTAACCAATCTAACTTGTCCTCTTGGTTTCTACTCAGACTCATCGTTAGTGTGACATTGCTATTATTACCTTGCACAAAGGTATCAAGTTTAGCACGCTCCACAACGGTTAGTTCGGCGCGTGATTTATCTCTGCGTCAAGCTTGAGTTGTCCTTGACGAGCCCGTTTCAACCTCTAGCTTGCTTGACGTAGCCGATAGTCATCCGCTACATTAGGACAAGTTCTTATACTTCGCTCTTGACACATCTTCGCTCACCAGCGACATGTATCCCTTATTCCCTTAGGTGGCTTGTGCACACATAGTCTTTGTACATACACCTTACCTGTGCGCCTGGGGACCAGAGCAGAACGGCCGATACAGTGAAAGACCTGTATACGCGACAGCTACCCTCTGTATCCAGAACACTTGTGAGAGCGCTTCGGCGTGAGAGGCAGCCAATAGGTCGAGGAGACTGCGGCAGACAGCCTTGTGTTCCTGTACATTCCATTTCAACCCCATTCTTGCTCTTGTCTTTATCGCCGCAGCCTCGCACCCTGTGTCATCGATCAGGGTGTATTGGTCTTGCTTGATAGACATTTGCTCTTCACCTTTCGGTTAGCGTTATGCACCGATCGTACCCTTGCACTATAGTCCACCCCAGTTTCGTCAAACTGGTTACCATCATTTCCCGCCTATTACAGGCTTACCGCACGTTCCGTCGAAGGAGAAGTACTCCTTCATCCACACACGCATCACTCGAGGTGCACGTTCCTACCCGCACACCATCACCAGTTTCTCGTACACCCTCACCACCGGCACCAAGTCATCTGCCGATCTCTCCTCTATCGTCATCCTCTACCTTAAACAACCCCACACCCAACGTTTCTAGTGAATCGTTGGTCAGCACTCTTGTTGAAGATGAGTACGTCTTTGAGGAAGACGAAGGAGAAGAACTATCACCGGCTGCTGTACAATTCGCTGAGCATATCAATAGCGAAATCAGAGCAAACCGGTTTTTATATCATTTACTAGAACGAGACTTTGGTGGACCAGGCGGATACATAGGAACATCCCCATTTCGAGTACACGACTTTTACCTTACACACTTCCTTACACACGAGTGGACTGGTGAAGGAAACGTTAATATCAGACTGGCTCTTTATTCAGAAAGAGACCTACTTCATCCCCACGAAACCCGAGAGCACGAGTACGAACCCTCTGCTCATTCCTCTTCATCATCATCCCTCGCAGGTCCAGACGACCCCAACCTTGTCACCACTCCTTCCCAATCTTCATACTTCACCGCAGTCGTAATAGAGCCTATGCTTTCGTCCACCGAAGTAAACAGTGGCGAAAACCAGACGGAAAGCTCAGCTTCGCGGCCAGAATCTCCCAGCCAAATCGAAGAACGATAAAGCAAAAGCTCGAGATCTCTCGGCTTATATTGTTGATTGGGCAGATTTATCAGCAGAACAAAGGAAGGAATTAGACAGCACATCTTGGGGGCCACAAGCACCTGACTCAGACAAGGACGAAGATATCAACGAACCAGACTCAGACGAGAGTATGTCTGGAAACCCAGCAGCAGGAGGAAGTGGAGGAGGCGGACCACCGGGAGGAGGAGGAGGTGGAGGCGGCGGTGGCGGGTTACCACCCGTTGTTCCTGCTCCCCTACCCACATTAGACAACCTTACGAGATTAGTCGCGGACATTGGCAATGCCATAGGACTCCTAGCGCAGCAAGTTACCTTATTAGCTGCAAGGCCAGGAGGACGAAGTGGCAATCGGGATGTCATTCCCAAACCAAAAGCATGGGACGGCAAGGGAGGAAGTGTCAAAGCTAGACATTTCCTCGCTGCATTCAACAATTATGCACAAGCACAGGGAGACCCACTTAACACATTCAATCAACCCACAAACGCATGGATTATAAACCAGACCAGTTGGATTCAATCAGTATTGAATCTAATGGAAGGCGACGCACGAACATGGGCTCTCCCCCATTTGGAAGAATTGCAGCACGGCCGGGACCCCTTTGGTGGGATTTGGCAAACATTCGTCGACCAATTCTCGAGAAGGTTCGCCCCTCTTGATACAGCAGAATCAGCGCGGGAGGCGCTGAAGAAAATACGACAAGGAAAAGGTTCTGTGCCGGAGTATATGGCACAGTTCGATCAGCATACAGGTCAGACAGGATGGTCAGATGCCGACCACCGCCAGCGTTTTTATGACGGACTTTCTGAGTTCGTAAAAGACGGATTGGCACTCACGGACCGACCCATAGGCACTTTCGACGAAGTGAGGGCTGCAGCGCAGGTTATAGACCAGCATTATAGGCAGCGCCAAGCTGAGAAGAAAGGCCATGCCACTTCCCATACGCCCTTTGGGGCATCATCAGATCCTAATGCAATGCAGGTAGACGCCACTCGCACTGGCGGCACCGGCAACAACAATAGTAGCGGCCCAAAGAAGGATAGGGCTGCTTATATGAAACACATGCAAGGGAAGTGTTATGGGTGCGGTTCAACACAACACACAAAGAAGGACGGAGGACACGAACGAGACGTATGCAACCACTGTGGCAAAGTCGGCCACAGATCTACGGTTTGCTTCCCCAAGTACGTTGGAAAGCCGGGCAAGTCTGCCTCAGCAAAGGCTACCACCGACGGAACGGTCTCAACCCTGTCTACATCATCACAACCAGCGGCCACGGCAGCCGCCTCATCATCCTCAAAACCATCGCCGGCCAAAGATAACAAGACACAAGCAGACTTGTTGGCCCAGCTCATGGTGAAAATCCAAGAACAAGACGAACAGATCAAAGCTCTGAAAGCGTCTTTTTAGTGTCGGGACTGTCAATAGCTGCGGACAGTTCCCTAGTAGTACCATATGACTCAGTTTCGGACTTATGTACTCATAGTTTTTCAGTTTCTGCTTGTAAGTTAGATAGTAGTAGTGTTTCTTCTGTCGTATCAACCCTATCTACATCTGCCTCAGAGATGAACAATGTATATACTGTTCCTATCACTCCAGTTGAAGCAGTGCAGCAAATGAAGTTTTCTGATGCCGCACTCAATTCTGTAATTATTCCCGAAACAAAACATGCAAAATCCCATTTTCATATTTCGTGTATATTAAAAGGACGTCATCGTACTACTAAAGTAGCAGCTATGGTCGACTCGGGAGCAACTGTGCTCTTCATCGACAAAAAGTACGCCGACAGCCAAAAGATGTGGCAGGTTCCTCTTGTTCAACAGATTCGTCTTCATAATATCGACGGAACTCTAAACGAAGCAGGCAGTATAACCCATAAAGTTTCACTCGTTCTACAAGTTGGTCAAGACAAAGAGAGATTCGATTTCTTTGTAACTAGCTTGGGACCAGAAAAGGTTATTTTGGGTCTACCATGGCTTCGACATCGGAACCCTACCATAGATTGGCAAGCAGGCACAATGCACCTCAATGCAGATCAGGGATTGGACCCTGAACCAATTGAGGTGGAGGTGACGCGCATCATGGCAAATCGAATGGAACGCCGCCGTCTCCTCGCGGAGAAAGTACTGGAAACTTCTCAGGATGACGTATTCTGTTTAGCAGGCTTCACCTATTCGCAAGCAATTGCTGAGAAAGCTATAGCAGCTAAAGGAAAGAAAACGTTCAACGAGATGATCCCTATTCACTATTGTGACTTCGCAAAAGTATTCTCAGAGGAAGAATCTCATCGACTCCCTAAGCACCAACCCTGGGACCACGCCATTGACTTAGAACCAGATGCAGTAAAACATTGGAAAGTCAAGACGTATCCCATGTCGGTAATAGAGCAGGAAGCGCTGGATAAATTCTTGGAAGAGAATTTCGCAAAAGGATATTTGAGACCATCAAAGTCACCAATGGCCTCACCCGTATTCTTTATCAAAAAGAAAGACGGGAGTTTGCGACTCATCCAGGATTACAGGCGTCTTAATAAAATTACTATTAAGAACCGATATCCATTACCGCTCGCCTCAGACATTATCAATGGGCTTACAGGAGCACAGTACTTCACCAAGTTTGACGTTCGATGGGGGTATCACAACATTCAAATCCGTAAGGGAGACGAATGGAAAGCAGCAATAATAACAAATAGGGGACTTGCCGAACCTACAGTCATGGGTTTCGGATTCCACAATGCCCCAGCTACTTTCCAAGCCCTCATGAACTCAATGTTAGTTGATCTAATTGCACAGGCTGAAGTTGCGGTCTACATGGATGATATCCTCATCTATAGCCGTAATCTCGAACACCATCGCAAAATAGTACGCGAAGTGTTAAGGAGGTTACAGGAACATGACCTTTACCTAAAGCCAGAAAAGTGCGAATTTGAGAAACAAGAGATGGAGTATTTGGGAATGATTATTCGACCCGGAGAAGTGCGGATGGACCCTGGCAAGGTCGCCGCAGTTAAAGATTGGCCTACACCCACGACGCTGAAAGAAGTAAGAGCATTTATCGGGTTTGCCAATTTTTATAGGAGGTTTATCAAGGACTTTGCTACTGTAGCACGTCCTCTCCATGACCTCACTAAGAAAGACATGCCTTGGCAATGGCATGTAGAGCAGCAAAAAGCATTCGACTGGCTCAAGGAGAAGTTCTGTTGCGAACCTATTCTCAAGGTTTACGATCCAGAACTGCCCACGCGAGTTGAAGTCGATGCTTCAGGATTTGCCACAGGAGGCATATTGTCTCAGAAACATGCAGATGGTCTTTGGCACCCAGTAGCTTATCGCTCTGACTCTATGAGTAAAGAAGAGCGTAACTACGAAATCTACGACAGAGAAATGCTGGGCTGCATTAGAGCTTTCGAGGATTGGAGACACTTCCTCGAAGGAATCCCTTTTGAGCTTGTCACCGACCACAAGAATATAGAGTGGTGGGCAACAATGCGAGATCTAAATCGACGACAAGCACGGTGGTCACTCTACCTAAGTTGCTTTGATTTTAAAGTAATCTATCGCAAAGGGGAATCAATGCAAGCAGATGCATTAAGTCGGTTTTCAAAAGACCATGTTTCTGATAGAGACAACAACCGCCAAGTCCAGGTCTTAGGGCCACAGCATTTTCTAAACGCTGCACAAGCTCACTTCCGTCCGGAAGTAGACTCCCTTGGAGATCGCATACGTTGGGCAAGTCTGCGAGAAGCAGAAGTTATAACGGTGTTGCGATGTGGGAAGAAGACGACAGTTTCATTTATTACAAGGGACAACTTTATGTGCCAAATGATAGGCCATTACGCAAGGATGTGGTACGATCATGTCATGATTCGTTAACCACTGGTCACCCTGGTAAAAACGGAACAATAGAACTAGTTAGCCGCTATTATTGGTGGCCACGCATGGCAGGATTTATTTCTGCATATGTAGAAGGTTGCGACAAGTGTCAGCGCTATAGGAAAGATATACACCCTAAAGCGCAGGTTCAGCCTCAAGAAGTTCCGGAGGGTCCATGGCAAATCATCGGTATAGACATGATTGGACCACTTCCAGAGTCACGAGGGAAGGACGCTATCCTTAACATAGTGGATCATTATACGAAACAGATCCATCTATTCCCTGTGACAACACAACTGACGGCTGATGGAGTCGCATCCATCTACTTCGAGCAAGTCTTCCCGCTTCATGGAATCCCAAAGAAAATCATTAGTGATAGGGGACCCCAATTTGCGGCAAGAAGTATGCGTGCCCTTTACAAGCGACTCGGGATAGACTCAGGTCTTACTACAGCCTATCATCCACAAGCAAATGGCCAAGTAGAGCGTAAAAACCAAGAAGTTGAAGGTTATATACGTCTCTTTATTGGCAAGCGTCAGGATGATTGGGCAGACCTGCTACCTACGGCGGAATTTGTGATAAATAGCAGGCTCAATTCAGCTACAGGGCATACACCCTTTGAGATGCTATATGGCTATACGCCTGATTTCACAATTCCTATAGGTCGT
This sequence comes from Lactarius tabidus, assembly GCA_963281015.1. Taxonomy (NCBI): domain Eukaryota; kingdom Fungi; phylum Basidiomycota; class Agaricomycetes; order Russulales; family Russulaceae; genus Lactarius; species Lactarius tabidus. The sequence goes on from OY725473.1 coordinate 2,602,788, forward strand.
ATTACAGGAATCCCAGTTTTAGACAAACGTCTTCAGCACCTACAGTCTGTAAGGAAAGATGCAGAGGCAGCCCTTTGCTTAAGTAAAAAGCAAATGCAGACAGACGTTGAACAACGTATGAAACCATACAAGTTTAACGTTGGGGATAAAGTTTGGTTGCAAGCAAAGCAAATAAAGGTTCACCAACAGTCGTCCAAGCTTGGACCGAAACAATTGGGCCCTTTCGAAGTCACTGAAGTTAGAAGTGACGTCGATTACAAGCTTGCACTTCCCCCTGCACTTAGGGTACATGATATATTTCATGTAGATCGCCTTAGCCCTTACAAAGGGAACGAAGTCAATGGGCAAGTGCCACCCCCGCCAGAACCAATCACAGTGGAAGGCGAAGAAGAATATGAAGTCGACCATATCAGAGATTCAAAGCTCTTCGGTCGTACTCTCAAGTATCTTGTTCGCTGGAAAGGTTATGGGGAGGGCGAGGATACATGGGAGCCAGCTAAGAATCTAGCACATGCACCGGAAAAAGTCACGGAGTTTCACTCCAGAAATCCGGGGGCACCTAGAAAAATAGCAGCACTCCTATACGCGTCCTTGCCTTGGCAGTCGCCAAACCAGTGTACAGAAGTTAACACGGACGTTAATCCCTAAGAAGGGGGGTAATGTCACGGACGCATATATCTTTTTCTGTTTTTCTGCATTAAAGTCCTTATCATTAGATATGATAAGATGGTTAGTCACATGATGCCAACATGTGCATTGTATTCGTTATCAAAGGCACGTGATCCTGGGAAGGACCTGCCTTATCATTCATTAGACATGTGTACGTTATGATTGGTTAGAAGGACATAGAATGTCGTAGAACAATAGGGTAATGTAGATGACATGCTGTATTAGGTTTCAGTCAGCATTGTTCTATTATTAGGGCGACGCGTCAGCGCAAGTAAGCACTTATGACACAGTGATCAGTAATCACAATAGAAGTGCTAAATATAGATACACGACGCGTCAGCTTGTAGTCATTCGTACTTACTCAGTAGATTAGTAAGTGACTCATCCCTAGTAGTATATAAGACACCCTGTAGCGTCCTGAGTAGAACCAACTTGTCCTCTTGGTTTCTACTCAGGTGCACATTCCTCTTGTCTTCTATAGTAACCAATCTAACTTGTCCTCTTGGTTTCTACTCAGACTCATCGTTAGTGTGACATTGCTATTATTACCTTGCACAAAGGTATCAAGTTTAGCATGCTCCACAACGGTTAGTTCGGCGCATGATTTATCTCTGCGTCAAGCTTGAGTTGTCCTTGACGAGCCCGTTTCAACCTCTAGCTTGCTTGACGTAGCCGATAGTCATCCGCTACACTATCCTAGTATGACGTAGTGTCCATGTGCACATGATACAAGAGAACAATAACGCCTTTGACAGCGTGTGAGTCTGTGCTACAACGATACTCCGGCCCCTGTCCATGACTAATGTAATCTGATGGCGTAGTCATAACTGCTGAGTCAGTCCACTTCTGAGGCAGTCCATGACACTTTGCCCCAAGAAAAAGTTGTTTAGGGCCGGACTTTTTTGGGCCTTCCTATGTTTCTTTGAGTTGGACATGGCCTGCAATGAGGGTGCCCAGCTTGAGCTGCTGGCAAGGGATATAGCTGGCAAGAATTATGTTGGCTATGCCTTCTGGGCAGTATGTTATACCCCTACTACCTGCCCTAGACAATGGTTGATGGGTGAATTGTAGCTCAACAAGTCAATGGAGCCACTTAGTCTCAAGTGGTTCCTGTGCCTTGTGAGGAGGTCAGGGTCCCCCCTTGCATCTTCAGAGTGGGTCATGGATACCCTGAAAGGAGAAGGGGAGTCAGCAAAATTTGTGGTCAAGGACACTGTCTGGCAGGGCCTGAGATGCTGCATCTGTTGGCAGAGCCCTCTTTACAGCAAGGCCAAGGACCACTGCACAGAAAGCTGTCCCTTTCTCTCCTCTATCAATGAGATGAGGAAGCACTCAAACTATGTCCCAATTACTCCCTGCAACTTGGGGCTTTCTGCCACCTCTGTCAAGATCCTGCAGGATCTTGAGATATGCAATGTGTGTCAAGGTGCTGCTGTGTGTTCAATGATAAGGTCAGTGGTTCACTAGAGGGTTTGATGAGAATGTGAGGTCAAATGAGACAGAAGTCAAGAAGGATCAAGGGAACTTGTAGATTCACAGGTAAGAGATGAAGGACAAGATGGGACTACAGGGTACATCACCCAGTCCTTATATATCTATGTAACAACACAGCATAAGTCATGTACAGCTTTGTACCCTAGTATAACAATCCTAGGAGTGAGTCAGGTATAGTACAGGAGGACAGCCTCCAGGGACAAGGAGACAGAAAGAGAAGAATGGGCAACACAGCCTTAAGGGACACAGAAACATAAAAGGGACAAAGGCAGGTAAGGGATAGTCTGGTGAAAGGGGAGGGAGGGTGAACAAGTGGGAAGGGTGAGTAAAAGAAAAGAAATGCGTCCAAATTGTAATCGCAGGTGGAATCATGACAACCTTGGAGAGGCTGCTAGTTCAGTTGGAGGATCTGGCCAAGGAGGCCAAGAAGAGGGACAAGGAGGTGCAAGATAAACCGAAGTCCCTTGAAACCAGGTTAGCCTCCTTGGAGGTGAAGACTGGGTCCATGGCTGAACCATCTGCTGCCCCAGAAAGAAAGAAGAAGAATTCCAAGAGGAGGAAGGTCAAGGAGAGGCATGGTGGACACTCTGGTGTGTGGGCTGGGGAGAAGAAGGGGAAGAAGAAGAGTGACCCCCCCCCCCCCCCCCCTTCCTCTAGTACCTCTAATGTCCCTTCTGGTGTTGCTGACTGGGAGAGTGACTGATCTTGGTGATGTGGATGGCCAGACCTGTAGAACTTTGATTTTGATTTTGATTTTGTACATGCCAACCAGACTTGTATTGTGGACTTTGATTTGGTACAAATACACTCGGATTTGTCTGTCTCCTCTAAGGGGTGCCCTTGTGTTGGAGTCAGAAATGATGGATTAGAGTCCCCCTCCTTTTGCTTGAGCCATGCATGTTGAGCTTGTAAGGGCTAAGTGTTGGATCCCCCCCCATGTAATGGTGATTATATTTCGGACACTGTGCACGAGCAGCGAGTTCTACCCTGGAGATTGAACCCTAATGCCACCCATCTTTGAACGGCTAAGCGGCCCTGTATGGATGGGGTGCCTAATCAAAGGGCCCGAGAGGGAGCTAACCTGTAGAGCCGTCGTGGGTTCACCTAGCCAGCCAAGTCCTGACAGCAGTGGGGCATTATGCACCGTCTATGTCTGTACACTGGGAGTAGGGGGGTGATGCTGAGCCCAAAGTTAAGTCATACTATATGGATTATTCTACCCCTTCAGTGCATACTGGGGACCTGGAAACTGCATACAGTGTGACAGTGCCCAGTCTCTGTGATTATTTGAAAACACACTGTGTCTGAGGAATGCCAACCCGGGCGACCTTAACCTGACACAGGATTGTACATGCCTCATTCTGTACAATGTACAGAGTCACACTACCGGTCAGATCTGGCAGGAACTCCGAGCTTGTTTGGGGGATCTGGCAGATGGTATTGCTAAGGTCAAGCACGTCTCTGGTCTGAACTGTAACCCTCATGCCGATGTATGGGTGCAGAAAGATGTAGGCTCTAGCCTACTGTCCTGTATCTGTGATAGGACAAGAGTATGCATGGCAGATTGGGGTTCCCTTGCCACAACGGCATGCAGAAGCGAAGAGGTGGTTTTGCCTAACAGCTATGTGAAGCAGGAAGAGCAGACAGAGGAAATGCCATCAAGGACTCTGCCACCCTGAGATGAAGGCCATTCTGTGCATGTGCAATTCTGGAGGCTTGCCCTGTGGCAGCCTTGGAGGGAAAGACAGACAAAACCCCCCCGCCCCAACCGCATAAATTGTTGCTTGGTCATTTGCCCACATCTGTTGCAACTTATAATGCCAATTGCTATTTGTCAAAAGTGGTGGAGATAGAAGAACTCCTAGACAAAGAGAGTGTAGCTGTGTTGGTGCTCCAAGAAACCCTTGTTACCATGCGGCACTACCCCCTGCAGATGCAAGGGTACAGAGCCTACACCTTGCCAGCAAAAGAGGACTTCCGTGGAATCGCAATGTTGGTTACAAACAAACTTGCCTCCTATGAAGTACCCCATGGATTGCAATGGCTGATCCATGTCAAGGTATTTAACTATGCCAGGCTCCAAGGCCCTATACATTTTATCAATGTGTACCTCAAGTCAGGGGGCAACCACAGGCAAACCCAGAAGGAGCAGCTTATGGTGGTTAAGAATATTGTAGCGAAAATCCTTGAAAAAGATGGTGACAGTAGAGTGGTTGTCTTGGGGGATATGAATGAACCTGAGAAACAGTTGATCCACCACCTTAGTGTGGTCGGAGATAGACCCAACCACCTTGTCCCCGCCCAACTTGTAGGAAGTCGGTGGACGCACTTCCCTAAGGGAGGGATCCTGTCTGCAATAGATAATATCCTCGTGACCAGAGACACACAAGGATTGTGTAGGGCAGGCAGAGTTTTGCATTGCTATGACTCGAGTGATCATTGTCCCCTGGTGATGACCCTGTATGCTAACCTAACAGAAGTGATGCAGAGGGTTAAGCCAGTGAGGCCTGTTTTTGATAGCAAAATGATGTAGAAAGGGGACTTGCTTGTCAATGACAATGCTTGGACCAAGTTGATGCAAAAAGCCTACCAAGAGTATAATGTTGATGGCAATGCTGATCCCATCACCAGTGATGAATGGAGAGCCAAAGTCTCTGCTGAGGCGGACAAGTTCATAGACACCTTTGACAAGGTGTGTTGTAAACACCAAGTCAAAAATGTGCACTGGCCAGGCTCTAGCCCAGAGTTCCCCTGGAAATTGAGAATGATACAGCAGACTGTACACAAGTACAGCAAGTGGTACCATGCTGCCCTTGACTGTAACCGGACTCCTGATGAGTCTACCTGTGTATGGTTGGCACATGCCCAGACACACTTCAAAAAGGCAAAGAAAGCCTGGCAAGTTAGAATGTGACAGCAGTTCTACTCTCGTGTGGCTGATGACTTTGTCGCAAATGACCATAAGCAAGTCTGGAGTTGACTACAGTCCCAGGTGAACCCTTTGTCAGTCATGGAGTCGGTGAACCCTTTAAAGAATAAAGATGGGGTTCTTCAACACCATGCTGACCAGATTCTGCAAGTGATGAAAGAACACTACAAGGATCTACTGACATACGATCCTCAAGGGTTGTCCAGTAATCATGAGCACTGGGCACAACTTGAACTTGGTGAAGCAAAGCCAGAGTTGGTGGACCTTAATGAAGGCCTCAGCTGGCCAGAAATATTGCTTACTATCAGAGGTATAAATCGTAAGACTGCCCCTGGTAAGGATGAAGTCCATGTGAACATCCTCAAGATCATGGTGAGGGAGGAGTGTATGATGGCACTCAAGACAGAAAATCCGAAATTTAGGCGCCCAGACAATGTCTTTGTGGACCTAAGCGAGCAGAAAGTCAAGGAGCTGCTAATTCACCCCCTTACCTGCATGGGTAAATCTTTCCATGCACTGTTAAACTGAACATGGCAGGTGGGATGCATCCCTGAACAATGGCAGGAAGTGCACATAGTTAACCTCTTCAAAGGAGGGGACAGTGAGTCTACAAACAACTATCGTGGCATAAGCTTGATAAGTTGCCCCTACAAGGTCATCTTATGCTTGATGGCCAACCACCTTAGTAAACAATGTGAAGAGAATGGCCTCATTTGTGCTGAACAATGGGGCTTCTGTCCACAAGAGGAAGCCATAGCCCAAGCCATAGCACTGGTTGAAATTGTGCAGTGACACTTCTTGGAGGGGCGCTCCACTGTGGGCACCTTTATTGACTTATGACAGGGTGTATCATGCATACCTGTTCCATTTACTGGACCATGTTGGTGTATGTGGAAGGTTCTTAAGGATGGTTGTGGAATCCTATACAAGAACAAAGTATGCAGTCTGTGTCAGGGACCTATCTGCCTCTTTCACCCCTATGCAGGGTGCTAAGCAAGGGGACCCCTGGCCCCCATTCCTGTTTGACATTTTCATCAACTCTTGCCTACAAGAAGCGATGCCTGGCCCTGCTGATGGTGTGATCGTTTGCGGTCAAGACACAATGCGGTGCCATGGTCTGATGTATGCTGACAATGTCGTCGTCTTAAGCAATGGTGTAGAAGGTGCCCAGTGGGGCATCAAAGGTGTCTATGAGTGGGGACAAAAGTTTGGAATGGACTTGGGCTGTGACAAGTGTGGCATGATGCTGTGGAAAGGCATGGATGAAGGGAAAGCCCTGCTTCAAAAGAAGTGCTGGGTCCTAGACCTAGAAGAGGATTCTGAGCTTGACTCAGATCCAAAGGCGCTTGAACTTGCCCACAAGGCAGCCACCTATAGCACACTGGAGGGACCCCTGCCTACAGTTTCAGCCTACAAGTACCTGGGAATAACCATGGATGAACACCTAGGTGACCTGAGGAAAGTGATTATCAGTGAGCGTTCAATGGAGCTTGACTTTGCCATGATACAAGCCAAGAAAGGCATGAGGCAACTGCACGTCCTATGACCATTCTTAACAGACTGTTTCTGCCCTATACACCTCAAAGTGGCCTTGGTCTGCAACCTGATCTACCCAACCATGCTGTATGGCTCTGAGTTGATTGGATTCCAAAAGCTACATGCAGAACCCCTTCAAAGGGTGATTAACATAGCTGTCAAGTGGATAGTGGGCCTGCACAAGTCAAACACAAGCACGGATGCTTTCTCGCTGTGTTATGAGCTAGGTCTCCCGCCAATCTTCCTTGAAATGTCCTCTGCTAGGGCAAGGCTAGGGATAAAGCTCGATGCAATCCCCCTAAAGACCTGGATCCAACAGCTGTGGGATAACTCAGCCAAGTACTCTACGTGACACATGACATGGGTGATGCAAATGAAGAAGTGGCTGGACCAGATGGAAAATGAAAAGCATAAATATTCAAGGCTCTTCTTGCCTGATGAGACCAAAGACAATGAAGACATGGCCCTTGTTGAATATATTGAAGAACAAGACCCAGAAGTGCTTGTCTATGTTGCAGGTTTCAAGGTGGCCCCCCTAAGACATTGGGTGCAAATAGGCTGATGCCTCGAACTGCAGGTGTGAGAGAATGCATATCACACTGAGTTCATTGAGAAGCTGATGGCTGAAATGACTGGGGAGTTTGCTAATGGGGCGCCTGTTGAGATGCCCCTCCTTGACACACTCACAGGGGTGCTAGACACTGAGTGGTCTCCAGGAAAGGAGTTTGGTCTTATAGGAGAAATGCTAGGAGGTCCAAAAGGAAGACAAAGGGTGGAGATAAAGCATCTCTTGCTCGTCCAACATGACATCCTTGAGCGGTTGATGGCTGCCCAAAGAACATTGAATTGGGGTCATACTTCTATGGCATATCAAGAGGTTTCTTGTGTGAAGCCCTGAACTGCACGGACCTGGCAGAAGGGGTATGTTGGTTAGTCCTTGTGAGGACAAGAGCCTTCCTGCAAGTAGAGTGGGCTGTGCAACATATAATGCACAGTGGTAGGACACCTGGGTTTACCCAAGGCGAATGCCCCTGTGTCATGAACCATTCCCCCCAGGAACCAACTTCCAACACTTGCTTGTGTCCTGCAAAGAACACCAGGTAAACACCTGTAGGTCAAAGTACCTTGAGCATAACATAGCATATCTTGACCACATTAAAGCACATATATGGGAAAGTGCCCCAAATGTGTTGTCAGAAACTTGGGGGGAGACAGACCAGACCCGCATTCATGAGGGAGTGGTATCAGTCTACCTCCTAGGTGGGATGATAAGGCTGGAAGGGGCCCTTAGGGACCATTCTGGTTGGTTCAATGCATATCAGTTAGGATTTGGTCACTTCAGATTGGTGACCCCAGGGTTTACAACCCATCACTATGTTCCAATGGCACAATTCCTTCAGGAAGTAGCCCCATTGTGGACCTCTGCCCTTGGGCAGGAGTTGTATGATGGCAGGTCTGATACAGACTCACTTGCTGAAGGTAGCCTCCTTGATGAAGAAGACATAAATCAAATGCATACCTGGTTGGATGATGGCTTGGCCGGCCCAGTGACTTTGCAAGACCGAGAGGTTTGGCAAGAAACTGTGGACTTGGAAGGAGGCATCCACCTGCCTTGTTACGGTTAGACAGACCGCTCAGCTTGGCTTGAGCTAAGGTACTGTGACGAAAGTTGTTCTGTTGTATCCGGATCAGTTGGGTCTGCAACTTGTGAGTGACTTCAGAAGGATGCGGATAACCGGGTCGCTGATAAGGTTTGTATGACCCTATGGTGACGGCGTGGGACTCAATACCCTCGCGGAATCGGTGGTAACAGAGCTAAGTCTGTGATAGGAAAGGCTGGGGAAGTCAACTGGACTTATGCAGCTCCTGGCCTAGAAGGCGTCATAGAGTGTCTGATTGATACAAGAACTCAGACCTAAGGTCTAAGTTCGCTAATGGTACAGTTTATATACTAACTACATGAGTCACTACTACTGAGTCATAATACTAGGATGAGTCATGTATGATGCTATGACTCCACTAATACTACTAGTCCCTGTAATAGTATGACTTGTTATGACTCGTTGTATGGAAGGTACTTGAATAGTCCGGAACTAATGATGTCATAACCACATGATAGTCCCAACTCATGTGATACACCGACAGTCTGTGAATGCAAACATAACATGCCTGGTGCTGTGTGAGTGTCTTTTCAGGAATGAGACAACCCTAGTACTTGGTACACGAGGAACAGCTTGTCTCATGCCCCCCTGTAAAGGGGCTGTTGTGTGTCTAGATGGATAAAATCTGAAGCTGAAGTCGTAATGATATGGCAGCCCTACAACCATGCTCAACCTACCAACCAAGCATGGGGGCATCACCAGAAACAGGGTTCACCAGGTGAGGGAAGCACACTCAGTGCATGACCCAAGTCCTGTGTCTCACTTGCAGGGAGACCTGCAAGTGGGTCTCTTAAAGACTGCCCTGCAGATACCTCTCAACAAACCTGCCTGTGCACTCGCTAAGCACAGGCGGGGGGAGAGGGTGTTGGTTCCGTGCAATGGATTAACAAGATTCCCACTGTCCCTATCTACTATCTAGCAAAACCACAGCCAAGCAGAACGGGCTTGGCAGAATCAGTGGGGAAAGAAGACCCTGTTGAGCTTGACTCTAGTTTGACATTGTGAAAAGACATAGAGGGGGTAGCATAAGTGGAAGTGGAGGCCATAACTTTTGCTGTGTTGGGTGTGGGCGTCTACAATGTCATCTTTATTGTGTTTGTGATGTTTAGGGCAGGCACAAACATTTAAACCCCCAACCCCCTAGAGGGGGCTTCTGTGACAAATGGAGTTCTGTGTGACAGGTGGTCATTGATGGAACTGATGTCAAAGCTCTAAATTGAAAGTCATAAATTTTAAACTGAAAACAAGACAATTACTCCATTCTTGTTTCTTATTTTTTAAGTGTTTATCACCCTTGAATCAAATACATTCAATACTTTTCATTATTAATCTGAATTCTACAGTACATATATATATAATTAACACTCACCTACAGTAAGCATTTGCTTAGGCATGTCCTTGAACCAAATATTAAATGTTGGATGAAGTAACATAGCCTGCTCATCTGCCCAAATAGAAGTGAGCTCCATGTCCTAATCCCCTACATTATTCAAATCTTTCTCTGCTTTCTCATGTGCCCTATCTGATTTGGCTTGCTCTTGATCTTCACTGAGAGCATCCAGAAAGGCAATCTTCATCTTAGAATAGTCAACAACAGACACTCCAGGTCTCCTTCTGGACTGAAGCTGCCGATGTGAAGTATCCCCTTGGCTATCATCAGTATTATTCTCATACTTGAGTTCTTCTGTTTTGACAGGGTCTGAGCCAGAGGGTCCTGGCCTTTACAACTCTTCGGGAATACTAGGAAGCACACCTTGTATAGCTGCTGTTGTTGCATGACAATCAAATTGATCGCTCACAACACTATCAAATCTTGTTCAGAGGAATGCCTCATCATTTGTTAAGGCTCTGTTCTCAATAATAGAGTCATTATACTTCAACCCAGTTGGCACCTCGACCTGTTCTCTGGCCGGTGTAACAATTAACATAACAAAAATCTTCCTGTTGGGGTCTGGATACAATAAATCACCGACCCCTTCTTTCACATCACTGTATGTCACTGGCAGATACTTGATGGTTGTTCTCAGATTGTGAAACGATGACCAGTTAAAGGTCCAGCTGACCTTCTTTTTATTGGAAATAAAGAATGTTTGATTTGATAAGACAAAACAATTTGGATGAGTCAGCCTCATCTTCATGACCTCATCATGAAAGGACATATCTTGCATAACTTTGATTTGTTTTTCAAACATTCCTGCTTATCACATACAACAGTCTTGGTAACTTCCCCTTCTTCATCTTTATGAATGGCTGATAACCACTGAGAATTGGTTCTAAATGAGCCCATAACATCACCATGTTCTTAGTTGCAAGCAATGTTGTCCAAATCATCATCATCATCACAATCGGCCAGTTGCCACATATGGTAAGGAGTTAGAAACATAAGCACTTGGACCCTGAATCCACTCTTAGCCTTGAGTACCATTTGCAACTTGATTTGAATTCCAGTCAATTGTACCATATCTGTGTTCCTCTGCCAATACCTTTGCTAGTCTTGTATATCATAGGTTGCATGAGGTATGTACAAAACTTGATAGTAAGAACACATTGCAATGCTGGGGATGTACTTCTTCTTGATATCCCTAGTAGTAAACAACTCAAGCTGTAACACCTTGTCCACATCTTTGGTGGTGCAACATACAGTCTTCAAAGGCATTCCACACCTTCTTGTAAAACACTTGGCAAATCAACAGAATTTAATCACTGCGTCATAAGTGCTTACTTGTGCTGATGCATTGTCCTAATAATAGAACAATGCTGACTAAAACCTAATACAGCATGTAATCTACATTACCCTGTTGTTCTATGACATTCCATAACATTCCAACCAATCATAATGTACACATGTCTAATTGTTACGTTCTGGTTACACAGCATCGGCATATCACATGAGTTGGGACTATCATGTGACTATGACATCATTAGTTCCGGACTATTCTACCACATTCCATATGATGAGTCATAGTGACTCATACAATTACAGAGACTAGTAGTATTAGTGGAGTCATAGCATCATAGGTGACTCATACTAGTATTATGACTCAGTAGCAGTGACTCATGTACTTAGTATATAAACTGTACCACTAGCGAACTTAGACCTTAGGTCTGAGTTCTTGAATCAATCAGACACTCTACAACACCTTCTAGGCTAGGAACTGCATAAGTCCAGTCGACTTCCCAGTCTCTCCTCTCACAGACTTTGCTCTGTTACCACCGAGTCTGCAAGGGTATTAAGTCCCATGCTGTCATCATAGGGTCTTAAAAACCTTATCACTGTCCTGGTTATCTGCATCTGTCCGAAGTCACACACAAGTTGTGGAACCAGTTGATCCATATTCAGCAGAACAACTTTTGTCACAGTACCATAGCTCAAGCAGAGCAGAGTGGTCTGTCTAACCGTAACATTAACTCAGACCTCCCATCCACTGTGGTGACTCCACAAATGAACACAATCACCACCTACGTCTCACATAGGGGGGAGCAAAACATACCCAAATGATACCTCAAAGAAGTTGAGTGGCTGGACAAGGAATACAGCTGGGGATACTACACTACCAGCAACAATCCCAATGATGACAACACTCTCATTGCCATCGATTTCAATTTCGAAGCACTCCAGTGGGGAGTTACTAGGAAACTCCCAGATAACGGAGGATTTGCAATTGAACGACCAGCACCCGTCAAATTGGAACTCTGCATTTACAACAAAGAAAGAGTCGACCGAAGTTGCTGGGGTCCATTGGACGGAGAAAACAATGAAGACAAGGAACCACCTCGAAGCACATTCAAATTCAGAAGTGATAACAACGACATCCCAGAGGAAAACATCGATATCCCTGCCACTGATGCAGCAGCAGAAGTTGAAGAACAACTTGAACAACTGGCTGGCAACATTCCCACCAACATCTCCACTTCTGGAATTGCACCTTCCAACAACTACCAAATTGCAATGCCAGCTACTACAATGGCCTCAATTGCAGCAACTACCACTATCCCAGCAGCAACTATATTGGGCAGAAATACTAGATTTACAATACCCCCCAACCCCTTCGGAAGTGGACCACCACCATCGGGCCCTCCTGGAGGAGGAGGAGGAAGATGCTGGCCAAGTGGAGGTGCTCCTTTGGGAGGAGGACCCCCAGGACCTCCTGGAGGAGGAAAACTAGTAGGACATGAACCAGAAGTTTTCAATGGAACAAGACGCAAAACAGAAGGATTCCTCCAAGAATGGAACATTTACTATGGACTCAATTGGGGGGCAGACATTATCAACACCCCTTTCACACGAGCTATGCTCTTTCTGTCCTTTATCAAGGGACAGAATATCCAAGAATGGGTAGCTGCTCAAATCAAATGGCTAGGAGACCAATTAGGTGGTGGAGCACAAGTACACAACAAATACTTGTGGCGCACCATTATCAATCGATTCAAAGATGCCTTCACTGATACTATGAGTGTGGAGAAAGCTGAACGAGCTATCAAAGAAATCCGGATGAAAGATGGAGATCTAGATGGCTATATAGCCAAATTCGAACAACTGGCTCAGATCTCAGGACACGATCTGTACACAAAGGGGACCTGTACCATGTTTGCCGAAGGACTCCCAAAAATGCTCCACTACAATATAATCAGTTTAGGAGGCTGACATTGCCCAAACTCTTGGCAAGAATGGACCGAAGCAGCGGTCAAACAACAAAAAAAATGGCTATATCTCCAGACTTTTTTCAATGGCAAAGCCCCTCAGAAGAAGCAAGGCCCAAATCAAAACTGGTGCCAGGGGCAAGGATCAGGTTCTGCAAAGAATTCAAATGCCATGGATCTTACCCCTGGACATATCCGTGCAAGGGGAGCACTCACAGACGAAGAATGCGCCAAACTAATGGCAACAGGAGGATGTTTCCAATGCAGGAAACAGGGGCACATGAGTCACAATTGCCCTGATAAACCCTGTCAATCACAGGCTCGGGGCGTTCAGGAGAATGAAATTCAAATTCAGGCGGCTAATACTGCTTAGAAGAAGAAGTTCGATGCCAAAGGGCTTATTGAACAAATCAAGGAACTCAACAATGAAGACAAGGACACAGTTATCCAGGAGGTCTTCATGAAAAATCAACAGGATTTTTCCTAAGCTCTAACCCATCGGCCTGGGGGCGAGCAATCCATAGATTGCAATGTAATTCAGTGTATCTTACTTGGTATTGAAGTATGAAAATCCCTGTTTCATTCTGCACATCATGAGCAATGGCCGACAAAAACATACTAGTGGACTCCGGAGCCACTGACAATTTTATCGATCCTAGGCTTATCAAACGACTAGGATTGGGTACCCAGAAACTGGATCGACCAAAAAAGATATGGAATATCAATGGGACTAACAATAAGGCTGGCCTTATCCAGGAATACATCAATCTAGAAATCTGTACTGGAAATGAGGAAAAACAAATGCAATTCCTTATCACGGATCTAGAGCTAGAAGATCTGATACTAGGATACCCCTGGTTGGCAGCCTTTGAACCCCAATTCAAATGGACAGATGTGGTCATCGATACCAAATATGTCATGATTATCACCGCGACTAAGATACAGATGCTTATTTTTCTTTTCACCCTCCTTCCCCACTTGCCCACCCCACTTATCCATCCACCTGCCTGGACTACCATTACCCGATGTTTGTTACTCATACTAGGCCCTTAAGGCTGTCCGTTGATTACTCCTCTCCCCATTACTGGGGGACCTTAAGGCTGCGCTCTCATCTATTGACTCATTCCTAGTACACTGCCCCCATGCTACGTGACCCATGCTGTACCTTTAGTACGTATATAAGGACTGGACAATGTGTCCCATAGTCCCCAGCTTGTTCTTCATCTATCTCTTGCAAATCCTATCCGCCTTGTTAAATTCCCTCTGCTCTGTCTAGTTTGGCCTCGCGGCCTCATCGTACCCCGAGTGACTTACTAACACTTTCTCCCAGTACCATAGAAACTCACCGGCACATGTTGTGCACTGTTTGACCCCGCAAGGTCATAACAAAATACCTCCCAATTGTTATCCGATCTTTAGATTGGAAATCACTGAGGATCAAACCAATCATTTCCCATATCGACACCTCCCTTAACAGAACAACCACAGAACCACTATCTGATGCGGAGAAACATCAAATCGTCCAGGAACTAACAGAACAAGGACATAGAAGTGCTAACATCTCCACTCAGTTAGCACAAAATATCCAACAATATGTCAAGGAAGTTCCTGTACCACCCGAATATCAACATCACAAGAAGGTGTTTAGTGAAGAAGAATCTTGTCGATTCCCACCATCTAGACCATGGGACCACGCCATCGAACTCAAAGAAGGCATGCCAAAGGCACTAGACTGTAAAATATACCCAATGACACCCACAGAAGACCAAGCACTCCTCAAAGGGATCAAAGAGGAAAAAGCCAAAGGATACATTCGACTGTCTAAATCCCCCTATGCTTTGTCATTCTTCTTCATCAAGAAGAAAGATGGGAAACTTTGTCCCATAATAGATTATCACAAACTCAATGACTATACAGTCAAAAACAGATATCCATTACCACTAATCCCGGAACTTATCGCACAAGTAAAGGACACATGGATCTTCACCAAATTTGATATCAGATGGGGATATAACAATATTTGCATCAAAGAAGAAGACATTCATAAAGCAGCCTTCAAAACTAAGTATGGATTCATGGAACCAACAGTCATGCCATTTGGACTTAACAATGCACCGGCTACATTTGAAGCAATGATGGATCATGAGTTTGAAGAACTCAAAGAATGTTTCAGGCTGAAAGTCACTGAAATCATCATTTATATGGACGACATTTTAATTGCAACAACAGCCAAACTCCAGGATCACCAAGAAGCAGTACATGTGATCTTAGACCGACTGGAGGAACTCAATCTATATCTGAAACCAGAGAAATGTGTCTGGGAATCACCATGAGTCGATTATCTGGGGCTAATCCTTGAAAAGGGAGTAACTCATATGGACCCTGCTAAAGTTGCGGGAGTGGCATCCTGGCCAACTCCCACAACAGTAAAGCAGATCAGATCTTTTCTAGGATTTTGCAATTTTTACCGACCCTTCATCCGTCAATTTTCCCACATCGCAAAACCCTTGAATGAACTCACAAAGAAGGATACCCCATGGAACTGGAGCCCATGATGTCAAGAAGCTTTCGAGACCCTTCATCAAAGAATAACATCAGAACCGGTGCTTATCCAACCAAATCTTGCCAAACCTTTCGAACTTGAAGTAGATGCATCTGGATTTGCACTGGGAGCAGTACTAACACAAAGAGGAGACGATGGGAAGAAACATCCCATAGCCTTCTATTCAACAACACTAATGGAAGCGGAACAAAACTATGACATATGGGATTTAGAACTCTTGGCAGTCGTAAAGGGATTAAAGATGCCTTGCATACCTCGAACATCCTTGTGTTCTCGCTGGACCACTTGCCAATTCCCACTTTTTCAAAGCAACCATCTGGGCCTTTGCAAGTGAAGATGACAACCCCTTTGTAATCTGCAGCCTCTGCCATATGAACTTTTCATCTTCTCCTTGTTTATCAGGATTGTATGAAATTGAGGCTACAGTTTGTTGTAAACTATGTTATCGTGCAAAACCAATGTTCCCTTTCTAGGTTGCTGCATTCATCCCCCACATGCACTCTACCAGCCCTGTGCATTCTCACAGGATGTTTGCCCTTATTGGAGACCTTCACATCATATTTCCTTCCAATTTTGTACACTGTTATGCTGTTAACCTCTTTCTTTTATGAGATGTGCTCCTGTCCATGTTATACAACTTGCCCTCTTCAAGAAACAACTACCATGGCAAGGATGACAATTTCCAGATGCATCTCTGCTGTCGAAAGAGAATCCGACACTTTTGACATTTGTCTTTCACAAACAATAAGCAGTATCCCAGGCCTTACCCCACTCACTGTTTGGGTATTAATTGGCCTCAATGAAAATTGCGACCGTCCTGATGTTCACATTCCACATGTGCACAGTGTTGTCTCTTTAATGGGGGACATTCTCATGGTACAACACCGTGTCGCCTACATTTCTGTTGTCTGTGTTGCTTACCTTTTCCCCCCCATTCTCAATATTTGAAACATATTTTCTGTATTATAGCACGATTTCCAACAAGTACTGTCTATACTTCTTGAATTGTAATGTCTTCCTTACACAATTGTTTGAATTTTTCCCTTTTAAAACTTCACCCCCTCATCTTCTACTTCGGTGAATTCGTTATGCACCATGTTGTGTTCTCTTGTGTTGTGTTGTACACACCTTTGCACAACTGTCACACTGATTCCTAAATGGTAATTTCCATCCCCACAAGGGGCATCCTTCCCCCCTCTCCTCCCACCACTGGTGCATTTGCAATGGCTGCTCAACCTTTTGACTTTGTGTATTTATCATGTGTTGCTAGATTTGAAAACCCACATTTCAGAGACACCAACATATTCTTTGATGCCTCCATCCCCTGTCACCTCAACATTGCGATTTTGCCCATTTGTTGCAGCATGCATTGTCCCACTCTATGTGAGCAAGACAAACTCGCCGTAGGTGTTTTCCATGTTGTGGTGTGCCCTTTGCTGTTGACTCAACATTCATTGTAATCACATTCAAACAGATTGTTGCTTACTGGCTAAATGTTCACCCTCCTAGTCCTTTTACAGGTGATGATGATTTTGCCTTCTTGGCAGAACTTGTTTATGTATTGCCTTTCTGATTTCCTACACTGTTTTCTTTGCTAATGCAACTTTCTGCAGCATTGTCTCATTGATGTGCCTTTCCCTTTTGACCTGTTGACTAATAACATTTGATTGGTTGTATTTGGGGTTGGAACTGTGGACAATGTTAATCTTTTTGATCCTGTGATCACAGTGACATTGTTACAGTTTGCTCCTCACAGTGTTTTCCTTGGTGTCACCACTGTCCATGGCGTTCTCAATGCAAATGCAGACTAACTGCTTGCTGTGCACGGGATGCCTTTCCTAAACAAGATGATTACTTTCACCGTGAATTGTCCTCTGTGCATTCTGAGGACATTGTCATCGTTATTGACACCATTTGGTGGGGCCCCCCTTTCTTTTAACAAGCTAACAATTGCAACCTTGTTCCTCTCATCAACGAGTAAAAAACTCCTTCCATAAATGTCACAGTAACTTGCTCATGACCTCTTTATTCGGGTAATTACATGTAAAAAATGTCTTGGTTCCATGACACGTTCATAAATGTCTCATTACTTAAATCTGGTGTCATCATGCTACCAGCACTTCATTTCCCCTTACCAATTCAACAAAATCATTCTGCTCCAATTTCCAAATAACAACAAGTACAATGTTGGCACAAAACTCATAACATCATTCCTTGTGCAGCACTTACATCAGCATAACACTTGCCCCCTAACTGCCACCAAAATTCCTTGCTCTCAAAAGTGACCTATTCTTCCTTGCAACTTGTCACCATGTCTACTCTTTTCACTGGATCTTGCTATCTCAATTGCAATGCCTCCCTTGACAACCCTCATCCTGTTTACGAGGGTAAATCTGAATACTGCTGTGTTGTCGACACTACTTTCCCCACCAGTGATTCAGGGGTGATTTGCAAATACATGGTTGCCAGCCTCACCTACTGCCCTCGCACTTCAAGCAACACCTTTGTACCCGGGGTGTATGAAATTCATGCAAAGGTACACTTTCTCTTGACTAAAACAGCATGACATGATCTTACATATTACAAGGTTGTTGCCTTTCTTCCTGGGATCCACCAACAAAGTCCTGAATATGATAACAAAGCTATCCATTTCATCAGGGACATAATTTCCATGCATTATTTCCTTTGTCACCCTTTCCTTCTCACATTTTTTGTGTGAAGTATGACTTTTTGCAAATCTACCCCAACATGCAAGAGTTTGAATGCAAAGAAACAGCAATGCTGACCATCTCTGGCTTACTGTCTCATTACTCCAAAGAAAACAACACATTTTTCATCTCTGTTTTGCAAAACATTCATGGTTCCAATGACCCTCTTCCACTCACCATCTGTGCAGCATTTGATTCTTCTAATCCGGCTGCATCCCACAATTGGCCTCGTGTTGACACCACTGTGATGTTTACTGCTCAGATGATCAGCTTCGCCAAGCACATTGTGACTGTGATTACCAACGACCCTGTGACTTTTCAAAACAGGGAAGGCCTGTGAAAGTAGTACTCAAGTGGGGTGAAAGCAAGTCATTGCTTGCCAGATGTCAGCCTCAATTTGCAATGTCTGAACAGTCTATTTTATGTGCATGCATTACCAATTAAAACCATTGTTTCCACCTGCCTTCCCTTTTTGCATGTACATTTAGACGCAACAATACATGTATACTTTCTTGCATGCCCAAATTAAAGCTCCCTCTTTGCTAGCATCATCCGCCACAGTACAACATAACATCTCAATGGGTGCATCCCCCCCCTCCCATGACCTATATCCCTCACACATCTCTGAAAATGTGCCCGGCCCTCATGTGATCACTTGCCCCTCTTACCAGGCTCCTGTAAGGAACACATCTTACATAACCCCTCTTTGCTTTCTTCCACACTCACAACGAACACCATCTATGCAGGAGGGTGCTACATGGATTCACATGTGTTTCTCAACAATCCACATTTCTTTGATGAAACAAATGATGACACTTACTGTATTGTGGACACCACTTTTCCTGCTGTTTCTTCCACAATTGACAGTAACTTCATTCTCGCAAGCTTGTCCTATGTTACAATATGGACTTTCATTTTAATTTCCACCTGATAACTCACCAGTCACATGACTGATAGATCACACTTCATTTTCTCATTGTCCTTTGTGACCCATTGTTCTTGTGACCTATTGTTCCCGTGACTCCATTGTTCTCGTGACCATTGTTCTCGTGATGTCCATTGTTGTTGTGACATCTATTGTTGTTGTGACCCCATTGTTCTCTATTACTATATAGTCTGGTACTAAGTAGCCTGTAGCCTTAGACTTGACTTCTTGTATCTTACAGTACTAGAGACAACAAGCAGAACCATCCCCACTCATTCACTTGCATGATAAGAACTTCCTCTCATAACTCTTCTCAAAGTCCTTGTTTGACTTAGCAGAGAGTTACTCGTCATCAGAAGCTTACTAAGTTCTCTTTGAACTTAGATCTCCCACACAGAACCACAGTCCAGACCCTTAGTGTTCCTGTCATTGTAAACATAACCCACATCGGGTGCACATCCCTACCGTGATGTAACATCCTACCACACCAGGAGCAGATGCAATGATTTCCTTCCAGGCCTTTACAAGATACACACAAAGGTAGTTAGAAAATTCCCTTCCACATCATTTCTTACTAATGCCTCTTTAGATCGTCAATTCATTCCCCAAGCCCATGAACCCAGTCCAGCACATCATGACAATGACTTTGCTTTCACTGGGGTCATCCTCTCTGTACATACCCTCCCTTTCTGTGCAGTGTTCATGTCTTTACACCTTTAATTAGCTCGAGCCATTGGAAGACTATGGTCGTGTACATGACTTGCAAAGCAAACAACCTGCCCACTTAACAGTCTCAGGGGTCATTGACAGTACTGACAAACATACAGATTTTTTCACCATTTCAATTTTGCAACCCCTGTTAGATATTATGTGTGATTCTCCTTCAAACATTAAGACTGTGCTTGGAATGTCTGACATGCCCTTGAACAAACCTCTTTCTATCTTGTTGCAGCAGCTCAAGCCGATGTTTTTTCTGATTTTTCAAATAAATCACTAAAAATCTGAAAATATTTATGTATGTAGATCACCTTCCCAGCTTGTCAGCTCTCAGCCAACATTTTTTAATCCGATCAGCCATTCCTGAGTTATTCAACGATCTTTGACTGGCTTGAACCAGCTTGGAGCTGAGCCGGTTCAAGCCAAGCAAAGAACATCAAATAACTCAGGAATGGCTGATTTGACTGGCTTGAACCAGCTTGGAGCTGAGCCAGTTCAAGCCGAGCAAAGAACATCAAATAACTCAGGAATGGCTGATCGGATTAAGAAATGTTGGCTAAGAGCCAACAAGCTGGGAAGGTGATCTGCCTACATAAATATTTTCAGATTTTTAGCGAATTTCTGAAAAATCATCGGCTCAAGCTGCTGCAACACTATCTTTCTACTCCAAATCTACCTTGTGTAAATTCCATTGTCATGTTCACTGCCCTCCTCATCTCTGTTGATGATGACATCGTTACTGTAACAAGTGAAGACCACTCCACATTCCACATGCAATTCAGCTACTCTGACCCTGCCAAACCAGACAACTTTTGCCACACAACAACATGAATTTGACAAAGATGGTTGCCAATGCAGGATTTTTCTCCTCCTACATTTACATTCTACTTCCTTGGGCATTGTACAAAGTACCTTTGCATGAATACAAATTCCCCCCTATGGCATAACTGTTTATGTGATGTGGACACATGTGAAAGCAAGGTTTGGGTCGACAATGTCAACACCTAGTGCACCATGTCTGAGGAATGCCTGAATGGTGGTTTAACCTTTTAATTGTAAAGATCATACATAAGTAAAGTAAACAGAATAAATTATTCTATTGAATTATAGTTAATTTGTTAAAATACATCATATAATTATACATAATTTAAGTCAAGGAACAAATTAATAATTTATATAAATTAAATTAATTGTCATTTAAATGACAGATATTCTGACAAATTAAAAAATTATTATAAATAAATCAAAGAATTAAATCTCAAAATTTGGTTTGCTACATAAAGATCATTTCTATTTATTTTATTTATTCCTATTCTCTTTTGGAGTTAAACCAAAAATTAACATTTAAAAAAAATCTAGTTCTATTGTTAAACTAATAGAAAGTACCAAAATTTAATCCTCTCTATACATTTAAATTTTAAAGAAAAGGGGTAAATAGTTATAAAAAAAGTTGTCTTATTTTCTTAATTTTTGATTTTAATGTTATTTTGGTTTCCTGCTGTGTCCATTATCATATATTTAAGATTTTTCATTATACAAATTTAAAGTATCATTAATTTTATTTTTTTAATATTGAATTAATATCACTATTATTAGTAACTTATTGTAAATTTTTACAAAAGGAAAAGTACTTTTAAAGAAAAATTAGAACTTACTTACAACCAAAATGTTTGATTTAAACTCAACAGATGAAATTACATTATAAAAGAATTTATTAAAAGGCAAATATAATAAAATATGGTAAATTCTATTATTATAAATCTTTAGAATTATACAGTATGAAGATGTTTTCTCAGTTAGATGAAAATAAAGTAGATGCTTTAATTCCAATTCTAAGTAAAAATAGGATGAACTTTATATTATTTTCAGTTGAACAATAAGTTACTAATAATATTGATATTAATTAAATATTTAAAAATTAAATTAATAATACTTTAAATTTGTATAATCAAAAATCTTAAATATATGTATGATAATGGACACAGCAGGAAACCAAAATAACATTAAAATCAAAAATTAAAAAAATAAGACAACTTTTTTTATAACTATTTTACCCCTTTTCTTTACAATTTAAATGTATAGAGAGGATTAAATGTTAGTACATTCTCTTAGTTTAACAATAGAACTAGATTTTTTGGGAATAAATAAAATAAATAGAAATGATCTTTATGTAGTAAACCAAATTTTGAGATTTAATTCTTTGATTTATTTATAATAATTTTTTTAATTTGTCAGAATATCTGTCATTTAAATGACAATTAATTTAATTTATATAAATTATTAATTTGTTCGCCCTTGACTTGAATTATGTATAATTATATGATGTATTTTAACAAATTAACTATAATTCAATAGAATAATTTATTCTGTTTACTTTACTTATGATCTTTACAATTAAAAGGTTAAACCACCATTCAGGATAACTGTTATCCACTCAGAGCTTGCAAGGGGGGTCTCCTGACTTCTTCACAATGTGCAGGTACCACTTGTGAGGGAGGCAGTTCATTAACTTGTTGAGCTACAGTTTCTTCATCAGACAGGGTCTTACAGGTGAAATGTAGGGGGGGGTAGGGCATACCACACAGAAGGCATAGCCAGAGTAGCCTTTGGCAATATCCTTCGGCCAGAAATGAAACTCAAGCACAGGCAAGGTCAAGATCCAAGAACCATAGGTAGGAGCAGCCATTTTCAGGCCCACAGGTCACAAGGGATGAGAGCCAAGCAAAAGACTGCCCTTTGTATGACCTGTGCACCAGCTCCTTTCCACTGTTAAGGACAGCCCCATCTTCTTAATTCTCCTATACCAAATTCTAGATCTGACTCCACCCTTGAAGCTGATCTGTTTTGGGGACTGGGTAGCTTTGAAGGTCCAGAAGATGAGTTGGTCCACCTCTGGAACATCATCTGGATGAGCCAACACCCTATTCTCTACCAAAGACCTTGCTCTTATCATACAGCACCCTCAGTGCCCCTCCTCCTCTAAGCACCCTCATTGTGATGATGACTCCCCCACCACCTCCACCCCCTGCCACTGCAAGCCTGCCCCCCTACAGAAATGCTCCCCCAAAAGGAGGATGTTCCCATGGGAGCTGATGTGACTGAATCCCCCCTGTAAAGGGATGCAGGTTCATGCCTACCTTGTTGGGTCCCCCCCAGAGGACTTTATTGCAAGCCAGGATGTTCACCAGTGGGTGGAATTGCTAGGCACTCTGACCACTTTTGGAGGTGTTGTAGACCCTCTGGACATTGTGGTAGAGAGCAGGGTGTTGGCTCACCCAGATGATGCCTTAGAAATGGACCAACTCATCTTTCACTCCTTTAAGGGTGGCCCTTCTCTGGAATGGATCAACTTCCAAGGTGATGTTGGATCTAGGGTCTCGTACAGGATTACCAAGAAGAAGGAAGAGCCACTCTTCTTCTTCCCCTTCTGCTCCCCAGCCTGCACACCAGAATGTCCACCATGCCTCTCCTTGACCTTCTCCTTCTTGGAATTTTTCTTCTTTCTTTCCAGGGCAGCAGATGGCTCAGCCTTGGTCCCAGTCTTCACCTCCAAGGAGGCTAACTTGGTTTCAAGGGACTTGAGTTTATCTTGCACCTCCTTGTCCCTCTTCTTGGCCTCCTTGGCCAGATCCTCCAATTGAGCTGGCAGCCTTTCTGAGGTGGCAGATAGCCCCAGGTGGCAGGGGGTAATTGGGACATAGTTTGAGTGCTTCCTCATCTCATTGATAGAGGAGAGGAAGGGACAGCTTTCTGTGGAGTGATCTTTGGCCTTGGTGTACAGAGGGCTCTGCCAACAGATGCAACACCTCAGGCCCTGCCAGACAGTGTCCTTGACCACAAATTTTGCCAACTCCCCATCTCCTTTCAGGGTATCTGTGACCCATTCCGAAGATGAGAGGGGGGACCCCAACCTCCTCACAAGGCACAGGAACCACTTGTGACTAAGTGGCTCCATTGACTTGTTGAGCTACAATTCACCCATCAATTATTGTCTAGGGCAAATAGTAGGGGGATAACATACTGCCCAGAAGGCATAGCCAACATACTGCTTGGCAGCTATGTCCCTTGCCAGCAGCTCAAGTTGGGCACCCTCATTGCAGGCCAGGTCCAACTCAAAAAACCATAGGAAGGAGCAGCCCTCCTCAATTCTGCAAGTCGAGGGAGGGGGCCAGGCAGCTGCCAAAGAGGAGAGCCAAGTGAAGGACCTCCCTTTGAGGGATCTGTGCACCAGTTCCTTTCCACTAGTCAATGTGAGCCCCTTCTTCTTCTCTGTTCTATAACAGATACTAGAGTGGACCCCACCTTGGAGGTTGACCCTTTCCAGGGACAGGCCACCTTTGAAGTACCTGTAGATAGCTTGGTCCAACTCCAAGCTATCCTCTGGACAGGCCAAAACCCTGTTCACCACCACCATATCCAAGGGATCCACCTCACCTCCAAATGTTGACAGGGAGTTGAACAACATTGCCCACTGAAGAACATCCTGCTTTGTTATGTAGTCCTCTGAAGGGGCCCCAATGGACACAACATTGACCCAAGACACCCTCTGAAAGGGGGTGTCTAGCACATCAATCCTCATGGGATCTTCCTCCTGGGAAGTGGAATCCTCCATGGCAGGAGCAGGTTTATGGCAGCAAGGGGTGGGGGTGGAGGAGGAGTCCTTCACCACTTGGCAGAGTGGTGGGAGGACTCATGGACAACGAGAGCAAGATTGGACATTGTGAGCAGAGAAGAAGGGCTGGAATCCAAAGAGCATAGGGAGTAAACTCTGCAGAGGGAGGGTTCATCCAGGCATATTTATACACCTGTACATCCCAAAAAGCATACATCAGCTGCATAGCTAATGTATCCTATTTTAGAAATGAGAAGGAAGTCCCCTTTCTGCATGCAAGACACATGTCCTAAGACACCCTGAAAACATTTGGGCACATGGCCCACCATCAATCAAACCCAATTTTCACAGAAGGTCTAGTCTGGATCTCACAGTGGCATGAGGCACAGCTTGGCAAATTTCTTTGGTCAAGATTCACCATCTTTGCCTCAGAGGCCATAAACCATTTGCCCAGCTTCCATATCTAGCTCAGTCCTTTCCCCAGTCCATAAAATATGTGCTGTACTTAGAGTCCCCATGAAATTGTTTCACAAATTGGGTATAATCTGGCTTCATCTGATTGTTTAATCAATAGGTGTCACGGACATGTATATCTTTTTCTGTTTTCTGTGTTGAAGTCCTTATCATTAGATATGATAAGATGGTTAGTCACATGATGCCAAACATGTGCATTTGTATTCGTCATAAAGGCATGTGATCCTGGGAAGGACCTGCCTTATCGTATATCAGACATGTGTACATTATGATTGGTTGGAACATTATGGAATGTCGAAGAACAATAGGGTAATGTAGATTACATGCTGTATTAGTTTTCAGTCAGCATTGTTCTATTATTAGGGCAATGCATCAGCACAAGTAAGCACTTATGACATAGTGATCAGTAATCACAATAGAAGTGCTAAATCAATAATACAAAAGAGGAAAGGTTTCTAAAAAAGGAAACTGAGGTGGCTGAGATTAGTCAGAGAAACCAAAAAAGGCTACTTAGCTAAGCTTTCCTGCACTTGATGTGGCTGGCTCCTCAAAAAGGAAATCATCTGTTTGTAAGCAAAAAAGTGTATAGCTTCGAAACTCTCAAGTGGCTGAAGCTCTCAGAAGGGAAATTCCATGACATCACATGTCACAACGAGGACAACAGAATTTCGAAGCACTTTCCCCCCCATCAAACTCTCACACAAACTCGAAAAAGACCTTCCCTTGGCTTTTTAACATCTCAATTGGTGTTTTAACTCCATCTCTGCCTTTTTTACACTCCTCCAGTGACTGTTTTACCCCCTTCAAAGGTGTGTGTGCCCTTTAATATCAACTTATAGGTTTTTTGACACTGCCCACAGCTTTTTTTAGGGCCTTTCTCCCTTTTCCTGTATGCTTCCTTGAACTACTGTTTAATTGGCTGATATAAATATGTTATTAGGGACCTTTTTACACTCCTCTGTGCTTCAGAGTGACTGTGTGGCCTCTGCTTTAGGCCTTTTGCCCTTTTTTCTGTATGTTTTCCTCAAATTTTGTTAAATTGGCTGAAATAAATTTGTTTTTAGGGTCTGTTCTTGGCTCTTTGGTGCTCCAGAGTGACTGTGCTGCCTCTCTTTGGTTGGCGGTGACCCTTGGAGACTTTGTAGACCAAGGTGACGCCCTGTGAAGTCCTACCTCCCTGGCTTCCCTGTGAAAACAGGGTGTTTGCCAGTTGCTAAGGTCTTTTTTAAGACCGGACCTCTCTCTGGGCGCAGCGTGCAGGGAGATTGGGTTGGTGGGGTGGTCTTTTTGACCACTAAGTTACCTCCCCTTCCATTATTGGAAGTCACTCCTTTTTCAACTGCCACTGCTTTCACCGATTTCACATTGTCTTTGGAGAGGTGTTCACTGTTATACTGAGGTTAGAATGCCATCCTCTGCTCTTGGTCTTGACTCTGGCTTGGCTTCTGGCTCTGCTGCAGTTACCTCTGGCTCTACTGTTCCCTCCTCTTCCTCTGCTGCTCTCCCACCTTTCCCTGACACTGCCCTGCCTCCACAACCTGACTTGGCTGATGCTTCTGCATCCTCTCATCATAGCCAACACACAGCACGTCAGCTTGAGTGCAGTAGGCGTGTTATGCGCAGTCCTGATGGTCGCAGGACCCCAGTGCCCCCTCCTCCTCCCCCTAACAATTCTGTACAGCCAGCCAACCAGTATCAATTTTTGCCTGCACATTTAGCAGCTTAGCTGGCTGCACTTCCTCCTCTTCCTGCACCACCTTTAAGGCGCTCCCGTTGTTCTCATGGCACTGCTGCTCCATCTGTAAGCTTTGATCTTTAATGTGAATTTTTCTTTTGGAGTTCTGACTATATTGTGTTTACCAGATGCAACCCTTTTCTTTTGCTCCCCCTGCTCCTGTTTCCACTTTGGCTCCTGGCTCTAGCTCCTCTTCTGCTGTCCCTGCTGCTGCTGTTCCTCCTGATCTCCTTGCTCCTGTCCCCCCTCCTGCTCCCAGACGCACCCTCAATCCTGCTGAGTTGGCAGCTGCATATGCTGTACTTCCTCCCCTTCCTCAACACAATCATGTTGCCCCTGTTTCTGTAAGTCTTAGCTGTTTGTATTTTAAAGTATTTATACTGACTTCTGTGTGCTTTTCAAGGTGGACCCACCTCCTCTGTGTTTTATACCCTTTATTCCCCCCCCTGCTCCTCCCCCTGCTGACCCTGCCCCTGCTGCTGGCCCTGTTCCTCCTGTTCCTCCTCAAGAGGATGAAGATTTGGATCCATCTCAGTTAGCTGCTGAATATGCTGCACTTCTACCTCTTCATCCTGTAAGTGTAAATCTGTACTTTGAATATATTTTACATTCTAATTATGATGTACAGCCTCCAGCTCATGTTCCCTTTGTTCTTCCTCTGGCACGCCGACCCTTTGATCCTGCTTGGCAGGTCCATGACCTTGGATCCCTCAATGTTCGCTGTCTGGGTTGTGGGGCTCTTCATTGGTTGGATGAGCACCTGATCAACTCTTCACATCGCAATCCCAGGTTTGGCACCTGTTGCCTTCAAGGCAAAATCTCCCTCCCTCCTCTCCAACATCCACCTCCTGAGCTCTTGCAGCTGCTGACTTCCCAAGAGCATGATGGGAAGAACTTTCGCAGGCACATTCGCAACTACAACAATGCCCTTGCAATGACTTCTGTGGGTCGGAAGTTGGATGATACTTTTAACAGAGGAGGAGGACCTTACTCCTTTAGGCTTCATGGCAAGCTCATTCACAGAGTTGGTTCTCTTTTGCCTCCAGATGGCCAAGCACCTGTCTATGCACAGCTCTATTTCCATGACAGTGCTGATGCTGCTCAGGCTGCTGACACTGCCCATGCACATCGCGTGGCAAATGCCTGGAACTCTAACCTGGATCCTGTCACTCTGCACATACTGCAAGACATGCTCTGGCGTTCACATCCTGGAGTGCGCCTCTACAGGCAGGCATTTGAGTTGACATGTGCCATTCCTCAAGAGCAGCAATGCTGCATTGCCCTTCGCTTTGCTGCTGGATGTGATAGGCATCGCTATCAGGCCCCTGATGCCTCTGTCAGGGAGGTTGCTGTCATTCTGCCAGGTGATGGGGATCAGATAAGAGGTTCTCAGGACATTGTTCTATATCGCCTCCATGGTGAACCTCTGCAGCGCATCTCTGATATTCACCCATTTTATCCTTCCCTGCGCTATGTCCTCCTTTTTCCCACTGGCCAGCTTGGTTGGTATCACAACCTCTTCTATCGGGATGTTGAGGAGGAGCCAGAGGGGCATGCAGATGGACCACATGATACAAGTCGGAAGTGTATCTCCATGGTTGAATATCAGCGCTACTGCCTCTTCATCCGCCCCAGAGATATAGAGTCCAACCACATCTTCCTCACAGGCAATCTCTTTCAAGAGTATGTCTGTGAAACATGGGCAATTGCTGAGCAGAACCGCCTGAACTACCTGAGGCACAACCAGGATAAGCTTCGCAGTGAGCTTTATCAAGGCTTGGTGGATGCAGTGGCTGCCAATGCTGATACTGACTGGAATCAGTCGGGCACAAGGTTCATCCTTCCCTCTTCATTTTCTGGCAGCACTCGCCACATGCAGCAGCTCTGTCAAGATGCCTTGGCCATCAACCGCTACTATGGAGGTGGAGATCTCTTCATCACCATGACTGCCAACCCTGCCTGGCCTGAGATCCAGGATGCACTCTTTCAGGGCCAGTCTGCCTCTGACTGTCCTGACTTGGTGGTGCGTGTCTTCAGAGCCAAGCTGAGATCCCTCATTAAGGAGATCAATGAAGGAGTTCTGGGTGCTGCCAATGCCTACCTGTACACCATTGAGTTCCAGAAGCGCGGCCTCCCTCATGCCCACATCATTGTCTTTCTGCAGTCCCAGGCCAAGTTGCGCTCACCAGAGAACATTGATAGCCTGATGTCCTCTGAGTTTCCAGAGGACAATCCTGAGCTGCTTGAGCTGATCAAAAAGTTCATGGTTCATGGGCCTTGCGGTGACCAGAATCATAATGCACCTTTGCATGGTCAATGGCAAATGCTCCAAAGGCTTTCCCAAGCAGTTCAAGGAGGAGACTTCCATCACTGAGGACTCTTATGCTTGCACCAGGTGTCGCAACACTGGCAGGACTGTTGAGGTTGGCAGGAAGCAGGTGGACAATAGATGGGTTGTGTGTCACTCCAGGTACTTGATCTGGAAGTATAGGTGCCACATCAATGTGGAGTCCATTGCATCTGTCAAGGCCATCAAGTACATCTACAAGTATGTGTACAAGGGCCATGATAGGATCACCATGGAGTTTGGCACTTGCAGTGATGAGATCAAGCAGTATCTTGATGCATGCTATGTTAGCAGCTGTGAAGCTCATTGGCGTCTCTATATGTTTGCCATGCAGGAGCATCACCCCACCATTGTTTGCCTTCAGGTTCACCTCCCCAATCACCAACCTGTCAGATTCAACCCTGATGCTGTTGGCAACATGCAGGATGTGGTGAATCGACGTGCAAACCAAGCTACCACACTCACTGAATGGTTCAAGTCTAATTCTGAGAGTGCTGCTAATCATGACCTGCTCTATCAAGACTTTCCCTCCAGGATGGTCTGGAACAAAAAAGAGTGCAAGTGGACTACCAGGAAGCGGGACTCATTTGCCCTTGGGAGGATGTACCATGCCCACCCCACCTGTGGAGAGCGGTTCTACCTTTGCCTTCTTCTCACCTGTGTCAAGGGTGCCACCTCCTTTGAACACCTCTACTCTTTTGAAGGTGTTTGCCATCCTTCTTTCAGAGAGGCCTGCATAGCACGTGGCCTTCTAGATGATGACCGCGAGTGGTGCCAGTGCCTGAATGAGGCAAAGCACATGCAGATGGGTGAGCGACTGCGCCGCCTCTTTGTTACCATCCTGAGGGAGTGCACCCCTGCAAACCCCAGGGACCTCTGGGACACCTTTTGGGATGACATCTGTGATGACCTCAGACGCTGCCTTCAGCATCATGGTATTGCAGACCCCACAGATGCACAGCGTCAGGACTATGGGCTGTACCTGATTGACAAGCTTCTTTCTCAGACTGGGAAGAGGCTTCATGATTGGGACTGCATGCCATGCATTGTGGGGAACTGGGGGCAGCTGCTTGGGAATCATCTGATATTGGAGCAGCAGGAGTACTTCACTGGGGCTGGGGATGCTGCAGGCCAGATTGCAAGCTTTACCCCAGATCAGTCTGCTGCCTTTGAGAAGATCACCACTGCAGTCAGCACTAAATCAGGGGACATCTTTTTCCTGCATGGGCCAGGGGGCACTGGGAAGACATACCTGTACAACACCCTCTGCCACCACCTTCGCTCCCAACACAAGATTGTGCTCTGTGTTGCATCCTCTGGGATAGCTGCCATTCTGCTGAAAGGTGGAAGGACTGCTCACTCAAGGTTCAAAATCCCTATCCCCTGCCATGAGTCTTCTGTTTGCAGCATCCCCAAGTCATCAGAGCTGGCAGAGCTGATTTGTGCAACAGTGTTGGTGATCTGGGATGAAGCCCCTATGCAGCACAGGCACATTATGGAAGCTGTGGATAGGACATTCCAGGATGTGAGGAATTCTGACAAGCCTTTTGGTGGACTCACATGTGTGTTTGGTGGGGACTTTCAGCAAATCCTGCCTGTGATTGTTGGTGCATCAAGAGGCCAGACTGTGGGTGCCTGCATTCAGTGTTCTGCCCTGTGGAGATCCATCATTGTGCTTCAGCTGCATAAAAACATGCGACTTGACACCACAGTTGCAGCTGAGAGGGAGTTTGCAGAGTGGCAACTGGAGGTGGGGCAGGGCAAGCACACAGATGATGGTGGCAACATCAGGATTCCAGATCACATGAAGTGCAGGGTGAACAGTGTTGATTGCCTGATTGACACTATTTATCCTGGGATCAGCACTCCCAACCTTCCAGCTTCATACTTCTCACAGCACACAGTGCTGTCAAGCCTGAATGTGGATGTGGATGCCTTGAACAAGTTGGTGCTTGCAAAGTTCCCTGGGCCAGTAAAAGTGTTCCACAGTGCAGACTTCATTCCCAGCTCTGAGCAAAGTGGAGAGGAGGACCCTCTGCTGAACTACCCTGTGGAGTACTTGAATGAGATCAACTGTTCTGGACTTCCACTTGCCAAACTGGAGCTAAAGATTGGATGCCCAGTGATGATACTGCGAAATCTGGATGCAGCTCATGGAGTTTGCAATGGGAGCAGAGGAATCTTGAGAGACTGCAGGAGCAGGGTGCTGGAGGTGGAACTTCTCACTGGGGAGCATGCAGGAACAAGGGTGTTCATACCATGTATTTCAAACCAGCCCACTGAGGACCAAGTGGCATTCAAGTTCACAAGAAAGCAATTCCCAGTGCGACTTTGCTTTGCTATGACAATCAACAAGTCTCAAGGACAGTCAGTAAAGCATGTTGGGTTGGATCTTAGGTCACCTGTGTTCACACATGGGCAGTTCTATGTTGGGGTGTCAAGGGTAACTTCAAGGAATAATATCAAGGTGATATGGGATGAGGAAGACAGAGAGGGGAAAACCAAAAACATTGTATATTCTGAAGTGTTACTAAAGGAATAGTATATACCTGTATATTTAGATGTAGATAGTGTGTGTGTTTGGCTGTGAGATGGAAATATGTAATGCTTATACCTTAGAATGAAAAGCAGGGGTTTGGTGGTGCAGCCCCCAACAAGCTGAAGTCGAGTGCTGTAGGCAGGTGAAGCGAACAAAGTGAGCGAACCGTGCCGAAGGCACGGACTGAAGCTTGTATAGATACACAACGCATCAGCTTGTAGTCATACTTACTTACTCAGTAGATTAGTAAGTAACTCATCCCTAGTAGTATATAAGACACCCTGTAGCGTCCTGAGAAGAGCCAACTTGTCCTCTTGGTTCTATCTCAGACTCATCGTTAGTGTGACATTGCTGTTATTACCTTGTATAAAGGTATCAAGTTCAGCACGCTCCACAACGATTAGTTCAGCGCGTGATTTATCTCTGCATCAAGCTTGAGTTGTCCTTGACGAGCCCGTTTCAACTCTTAGCTTGCTTGACATAGCCGATAGTCATCTGCTACAATAGGGGGATGAGAAACTACACTGCAGACTGACATTAGAATCAGAACTGCATATGGAGAGTAATGCAGTATAGAGTGCTTTGATATAGTGTGGTCTAAATTCTTCTTTGCTCACATGATTAGCTGCCAACTCATGAAAATTTGGTCACTGGGGATCCACTGCCAGTGGTATCTTAATCAGAACCAGGGAATGTGGACCAAAGAGTGCCTGAAAGGGATTTAGAACAATTGGAGTATTTGAAGCTATTGGTGAAAGCATAAGAAACATTATCATCAGTGGATAAAAAAATGTATGCAGAGGATGTACACAGATAATGAGGTGAACATTAGAAGTGTCTTGTGAAATATCTTGAGTCCTCAAACATAATGATGAGATTTCAGGACTGACTTCTGCTTTGGTAAGTTTGACCAGATGAGATTCATGAAATATACAGTGGCAATCAAAAGAATTGCACACCACACATGCTGAGATTGTCAAGGCCATAACTTTTCAAAAACTTGGTGAAATTCCTTGTGCTATAGTCCATCTTGTAGCTAATCAAGTGTAGTATATAAGAATGAGTGAATTAAAATGATTAAAAGAGTGTGTGACAGATGGGAGATGATCTACAAGAAAGTGTCTGTGCAATTCTTTTGAACACTGCACCTACTTCCAAAACACATGAGTACCACCAAGGATCACAAAAAAATGACACTTACTGAGCATTAGTATTTGGTATGGTAACCTCGGGCCTCCTTCAGAGCAGCAACACAATGGGGCATGCTTTCATAGAGCTTGTCAAGGGCCTCCTTCGGAAAGTTGTTCCACTCCTCCTGAAGAGCTTGCCACATCTCATCCTTGTTGTGAGGGAGTGGGTTCCAAGCACGAATAAGGTGGTCCAGTTGGTCCCATACATGTTCTATGATGCTCATGTCCGGTGATGAGGGCGGCCAAGGGAGAACAGTGACCTTCCTCTTTTGGAACCAGTCCCTTGCGAGTGCGAAGTGTCACGGATCGGCCCGTGACGCGCCGGAAAAGTGTGTCGTTCGACAGCAAGGCAAAGGTTGGAGCGCTGGTGCAAAGGGCGCGCACCTTTAAGAAGCAGAAACTGGCAGAAGAAGCCAAGGAAGACAAGTGGAATGACCATCGGGAAGCCTATATGCGTGCAGTGAGTACCCGACAATATGCGATTGTGCGGCGCGCTGGCAGCATTACAGGCAGGATGAAAACCACGTGATGGGATCACGTGACGATAACCCAGATCACAGAGATCTAACAAATAAGTCATGGGTCACGAATTCGGAGCAAGACCACCAGAAGAAGTCACGTGACTGGGTCATGTGATGGACGCCCAGACCCAGAGGCCAGACTTGAGCCTAGAGGGGTCTAACCGGATAAGTAATGGGCAGCTGATGAATAATGATGTCATGTTCTAGACAGGGTCTAGGCAGATGGTCTGCCATGAGGAGTCTGGATGGATCTAGGAGGATTCTGGCTGGGAGTCGGAAAGGTTCTGGAAGGATCTAGGCGGGCTTGGCGAGAAGGCCATGAGGCGCGTGAGGCACAGAGGTATTATTCCCATTGGTGGGAGATATGGACATGCATCGGACATGTGTTGTATGCCCCTGGCATGAGGTATGCCTCGAGGCCTTTATCTATGACTCACGGTCGATAAGCCCCTGTGGCTTGATGGCGGTATGCCATTGGACGATTACTATAGGGTTTCAGGTTCAGTAGGAGCCTGAATGTGTTACTTATACGGTATATAAGACTCTGCAGCTCGAGCAGTAGTCTTTAGCTTAGTTTCTTTAAAGCTTCACCCAGTTAGCTCGGAGTTGTCCCTTCCTGTGTAGTCCCTCTCAGCTTTATCAAACCCAAGCAGATACAGTCGTTGCTTCACCTTTAACCTAGGCTGTTGTGATCATCCACTTCTGTATATTATACCAGCATTCCTATCCCTTTTAACAGGTGATAGAGGTCAAGACCGTCCTGTGTAGCCGTTGTCATTCATCAAGACCCCCTTACGCCTAAGTCAGGCAGTACGATCGGTGAATCGTAACACGAAGTGTGTTTCAGGTCATTGTCCTGCTGAAAGATGACCTTGTCTTTGCTGTTTTCTTCAATTTCTGATCCTTGAGAGTGCCTAGAAGACTCTGTTGGAGGATATCAACATACCCAGGACCATTCATGATCCCCTCAATGTGATGAAGCCTTCCCATCCCCTCCCCAGTGATACAACCCCACACCATCACATTTCCACCACCATGTTTGATTGTTTTCTTTGTGAAACAAGGGTCTAAGGCCTGCCCAGGCTTCATCCAGCAATACTGACACCCATCTGACTTGAAGAGAATGAATTTTGACTCATCTGAGAAAATGACCTGCTTCCAGTCCTCGACAGTCCAACCAGCATGTGCAGCTGCCCATGCCTTGCACTTGGCCACATTGGCTGGGGAAATCCAGGGTTTGGATCTACGGACACGTGAGACAAGTCCATACTGGTGTAGTGCCTGGGAAACTGTGATGCGAGAGACATGAGGGAAGGCCTTTTTCGTGAGTTCTGTGACATTTGCAGCTTCTGTCTGTGCAAGGAGAATGGCCCCATGGCGAGCATCATGTTCCTGGAGTTTGTGGGGATGACCAGGCTTGTGTTTCCGGAAGTAAGGGTCTCCAGATTCTGAAAACCATTTGATGAGACGGGGAATGGTGGTGCAATGGAGGTTGAACCGGTGTGCAATCTCATAATCAGATTGGCCGATGTTTTTTAGCTCAACAATCTGGGCAACCTTGCTTGGGGGGGTGTAGACCATAGTATAAAAGAGTATAAATGAGTTGGAACTGGTTTTTGTGGCATCTCAGGGCTGTATTTATGCAGAAGTG
The DNA here is from genome assembly GCA_963281015.1 of Lactarius tabidus. NCBI lineage: Eukaryota > Fungi > Basidiomycota > Agaricomycetes > Russulales > Russulaceae > Lactarius > Lactarius tabidus. The sequence continues at coordinate 2,637,700 of OY725473.1, forward strand.
TAAATGCAGCCTCATGCTCAAAAGTACTGCACACGATTTTTTTGGCAATTTGGTTATGACTGTTTCAAAAGCATGCATCCTGGTCATTAGTCATTTAATTAGCGGTCTTTACTTCTAAAGACACACTGTACAGTTGTTTATAGCTTCAGTTGGTCAATACACAAGGAAAACAACGTAAAATAAAAGTGGTGCTGCATCTGTGCAGTACTTTTGAGCGCCACTGTAGGGCTAAGGGGCCAGTAGAGTTTGACTATCAAGGATTCCTTGTCCCTCAGTGTGGGAATAGCAAATTCTCAGGAGAGGAAAGATGATGCCAGTGGAGCAACATCCTCTTCGTACTCTGAAGTCGAATGGTGGCAAAAGGAATGTGTGCTCCCGACTGATAACAATGCAGCAGAGGGTTGTGTTGACTGCAGGGGTGTTGTTCATGGTTTCATCGCTGTGCTCACAGTGGTCAAGTCAAGAGTGGTAACTGGTAATCAGACAATCTGTGGTGAGTCATGGGAGTAGCAAGCTTCCTATTGTACTCAATTGAGTACTCAGATGTGCATATTCAAAATTTCAGCCCCTTAATTCTGGCACATCTGCAGGTTTAGCTGGTATCAGTCAAGCCAAGCTGAGGAAGCCATGACTTTGTTGCACTTCCTTACAGTAGACACCTTTGGGGGCACAATGTTCATGGGCTGTAGATGTCCAAATCCATCACCTATGTAAAATGCTATATAAATGCTGAAATCTGGGTGGTCAGATTTTTGTTGCAAGTGGGTTTTGCAGCAAGTCCTGGTGCCTGGAAGCATGTCATATCTGTGTTTTGGTCTGCACCTCAGTCTGATGACCTTCATCATTTTCATGTGTTTCAGTGGGCATCCCAGGCATGTGTAGAATGGTGGTGCCAATAAAGTGGACTCATATCTCAATCATACAGCTCATCTTGATGATGCAGAATCCATTCCCACATGAAACATTTGAGGGTTATACTGTAGTAGAGTGATTGACAATCTCTACTGTAACATTCTAACTTTCTCTCAAATATCTCTGAGCATGTAAAGATACTTATAGCTCTCTTTAGATTAATCACACCCTCAAACCCTCAAATATACTAGATGTTGACTTTGTTGATGGTGTGAAAATATATACTCATGACTAGCTGTTCAAGGTGTTGCATAGTGACTGGACCCCAAGCTGGACCCTTGATTTTTGATTTTTCAGTAGCTGGGTGTCAATTGGTGTGCCACCATGATTGAGTGGCTGACATCAAATTTTCCAAAAGATGCATCCAACACCACTAATAAAATAATTTGAAACTCATCTTGATCATTCAATTGTGATTGCTGATACAAGTGTGCCCACTTGAATTTTTCTCATTTCTGGCTTGGGTGGCGGCATCAGCAAATTTCCAGCAATATTACAATGCTATTATAATTGAATATAACTCCTATATTCCGATATAACTCCTGTACACCTTCATTTAGTGTTTTGAACATGGGATGCATATTATGGAACCTTTATAATGCCATCATGATCAACACTCCAGCAAACTGCAGGCAAACATGACACCCTTATAATATTATTACAATTACTTTATGACCATCCAGAGCCCATCTGGCACATGGTTTGTCAGACATGATATCACTAAAAATATTCATCATTTAATTTATTTATTGAGTCTGACAACATGACTGTTCAGTACACTTTGTTGTGGTTGGCATTGTTGAGTCAGGTAGCCCTGCCAAAAAAAACCCTATTTTTTCATTGTTGCATGCAACACTGTCACTCAAACATGATTCTGACCCCTCATAGGCCTCATTTATGAGGGCCATTACATGATCAAACAGATGTCTCAAGTTGACTGATCAATATATGTCCACTTTGTCAACTTCAACCTTGCTTGGACCAATTTTTTGATACCATTGTCACCAAAGCACAACTGATAAATGAAGAGGCCAGACAAAGAGTTGAATACCAAAGACTACACACCATAAATACATTTCACATTCAAGGTGGGAACAGGTGATACTGGAGAAAAGATGTCGAAGAATTGTTGATCATACTCATACCAATGGGAAATAAGAATGGTCTTGCACAGTCACAATGGTGATCCTGTCTTCCACGATGAGGAGTTTGCAAGGAACAAAAAGAAGGTATGGGGCATATACAATGGAACAGGGGTGTCATGATGTTTACATTTTCACCTTTCTTTCTCACCCTTTTCTTGATGTTTATGACCCATGATGACTCTAGAAGGACACATCATCCTTAGCTAGGTGACAGGTCATCTGTACCCATGTGACTCAGTACTAGGACACCTTTTGTGACACAGTCCTAATACTCTATTGTTTTCTTACTGTTTCAGTGATGTGGACCTATTGACACATTGGTTTCTTATTTCTCTATTGTTCTCTTTTACTATAAAGTCTAGTAGCTAGGTAGCTCATTTCCTTAGACTTGACTTCTTTGTGCCATACAGTACTAGCAAGTAGAACCATCCCCACTCCAAATTACTTGGGTGATCTCCCTCTCATAACTCTTCTCAAAGTCCTTGTTTGACTTAGCAGAGAGTTACTCATCATCAGAAGCTACTCTAAGTTCTCCTCGAACTTAGATCTTTTACATAAGAACCCATATCAGACTCCTTAGTGTTCCTGTCATTGTACATGTAACCCACATCAGGTGAATGTCCCTACTGTGATGTAACAAGGGGATACAGGAGAGCATGAACACAGTACAGTATAGTTTAAGGGAAGAAAAATAACATGTTTTTACATAATAGAGACCTGCCATAGGACCTTGGCAAGCAAGGTAAAAGGTAAAAAAGTCTCAATGTGGTGTGTTGATGTAGATCATCAATTGGCTTTGGTCACTCTGAGTGGTCCTGCATATAAATCTGAGGCTAAGAACATTATTAAAAAACAATGGACAAACCAGTAATCACTCCTATGATGCTTCTGCACTACTGGTGGACTATCAGTATCACTGCCCTGCTTTACAGGATACACTGCATGAAAGCTGTCGAGTACCTGGCTCAATGGAGGCCTGGCACTTGGGTTGGGGTGAAGGAGTTGGTTTTGGGCAGACAGAAACACCGAGGCATTGTCAATTGGATGGAAGTCTCTGATGTACTGAAGCACTCATCTGCAAGACCACTGTTCAGCAAGGATTGGGCTATAAGACATTGCAGGACCATTTTCCATTCCAACTTCTAGTGCAGTCCAAGATGGGGTTCCACAATAGCCTTGTACCTTGGTTGCTTCGCTCCTGACATGGATAGATATGCCAAAGTTGATTATTGACAACTGCAGCCATGATGGCTTATCTGTATAACCAATAAGGACATTGCCTGGGTTCAAGTCAAGGTGAGCAATTCCATGATCATGGAGAAACCAAACACCCTCCAGGAACTGATGCCACATTGACTTGGCCATTGTGGGGAACCCAATCAGTCAATGGTGATTGCCATGGCATGACAATTATATCGTAGGGACTGTCAGAATGGTTGGAATGATAGGTGTGGAGCACCTTGATCACATGGTTCTGGGGAGAGTCGAGCTTTTGTAGTCCCAAGATAATCATGAGTTTGTTGTCATGATTGGGAGGTAATGGCTGGCACCAGCTGGGAATAAATCTCATAGCAACCACATGACCATCTTTCCTGGCCTTATGTCACAGATTGGCCCGTGACACGCCGGAAAAGTGTGAGGTTCGACGACAAGGCATAGGTTGGAGCGCTGGTACAAAGAGTGCACACCTTTAAGAAGCAGAAGTTGGCCGAAGAAGCCGAAGAAGACGCTCGGGAAGAGCAGCAAGCGCTGACACGTGCAGTGAGTACCCGACAATACGCAGTTGTGCAGCGCACTGGCAGTGTTACAGGCAGGATGAAGACCACGTGATGGGATCACGTGACGATAACCCAGACTACAGAAGTCTAACAAATAAGTCATGGGTCACGAGTTTGGAGCAAGACCAACAGGAGAAGTCATGTGACAGGGTCATGTGATGGACACCCAGACCCAGAGGCCAGACTTGAGCCTAGAGGGGTCTAACCGGATAAGTGATGGGCAGCTGATGAATAATGATGTCATGTTCTAGACAGGGTCTAGGCAGATGGTCTGCCAGTGGAAGTCTGGAAGGATCTGGAAGGATTCCGGCTGGGAGTTGGAAAGGTTCTGGATGGATCTAGGCAGGCTTGGCAAGAAGGCCATGAGGCGCATGGTGCGCAGAGGTATTTATCCCATTGGTGGGAGATATGGACATGCGTTGGACATGTGTTGGATGCCCCTGGCATGAGGTATGCCTTGAGGCCTTTATCTATGACTCATGGTCGATAAGCCCCTGTGGCTTGATGGCGGTATGCCATTGGACGATTACTATAGGGTTTCAGGTTCAGTAGGAGCCTGAATGTGTTACTTATACAGTATATAAGACTCTGCAGCTCGAGCAGTAGTCTTTAGCTTAGTTTCTTGGAATTTCCCCTCAGTCCTACCCAGTTAGCTCGGAGTCGTCCCTTCCTGTGTATTCCCTCAGCTTTCCTTTGAAACCCAAGCAGATACAGTTGTTGCTTCGCCTTAACTCAGGCTGTTGTGATCATCCACTTCTGTATATTAGATCAAGCATTCCTATCCCTTTCAGCAGGTGATAGAGGTCAAGACTGCCAAGTGTAGCCATTGTCATTCATCAAAACCCCTTACACCTAAGTCAGGCAGTGCGATTGGCAAATTGTTAATACGACTGCTCCCGTGCTAGCCAGTGAAACAGCTTATATTACAGCTTTTGTGCACTTTCTGCTTAGCAGACCCACTCCGCTCTCTCTATGCTCTGTAGAGCCTCACTGACCTTGCCGCGCTCTCGTGCTTTCCCACGCTCTCTGCACACACCTCATGCTGTATTCTGTGCTCACCCTGTGCACTGCTGCACCTTCAGTACATGTGCTGCCGCACTTTCTTGACATCAGCGCTTTCCTGCGCCTTTCACTTGTGCATCAGACCGCGTTCCCACGCATCGGACCGCTTTCCCGTGCCTCGCCCGGTGTCCCCCTGGCTCCCCCTGTCCATATCATACCATCCCTACCATACCTTCCTGCCCTCACCCTTGTTCCTGGACTCCTTAGCTATGCTTTTAGTATATAATGCATGTAACTACACCTTAGACTATAGAGAATATAGTACCCTTTTCCCCCTCGCGTTTCCGATCTCTCAGAGCTCCGTGTAGCTCACCCCTCGCATTCCTGACAGTGCCGCACGCACGCACGGCCTTAGCAAAGCAAACCCAATGTGTCCCCGACCCCAGCGGCCGCCCTTGTAAAGTCTTGTATTCTGTGGAAGCCTGCGCGGACCCGAGTGTCCCTGCTTCCTCAGAGCTCCGTGTAGCTCACCCCTCGCATTCCCAACAGTGCCGCATGTGTGCGCAGCCTTAGCGAAGCGAACCCAATGCGGCGCCTGCACCGGCAGTCGTGCCTACGAAGTATAGTGTCCCGCGGAGGCCTGCGCAGACCCGATCGACCAGCTTCACACCCCACAAACTTGTGATACTTAAGCTGGTATTTCAGTGCTTAGCACCAGCTTAGGGTATCATCTTTGGTGACCACCGCAGGGGGTGGAAGCATCTTTCGTCTTTTGGCCTCAAGTAGAAGATTTTCTGATCGCATTTTTAGCTTTCCAACCACACTTTCAGCTTTCCGAGCACGTTTCAGTTTTCCGACTGCATTTACACTTGGTTCCACTCATTTCCGACATTTTGCGACACGTCCTGTGCATTTCCAACATTCACCCGTGTTTTTGGACCACTGCACACTTTCTGCTTTCTGTGCTAGTTGCACCAGCACACTCCGCTCATTCAGCAACATTTTACGACCCACCACATTCATCCAGCATTCACTCCCACAGTTTCCCCAACCCTCCTTTGCATTTTCCGACATCTCTGAGTGGCGTGCTTTGGCCGACTGTCACCGTGTACTTAGGCAGTTCCTTCAAACACTTTTCTTGACACTTCACACATTTCCCCTTTACGACCCACGGCGTCTCCTGTCAGTTTTAGCACCTTGCCCTTAGCACACACAGCTAGCGACCTTTAGTGGCCTCGCACAACATTTTACAGCCACAAGCGCCCAACCCGGAAGCAACCCGAGCCCCAGCGATGCCATTTCAAGACTTGCCGTCTTGGCGCGAGGAAAGCACACCTATTTTTGATGGCTCAGATCCATGTGAGATTGAGCGCTACTTTGACGACCTAGAGTTCCTGTTCCTCAAGCACCGCATTTCAGATGACTCGGAGAAGAAGCATGCAGCAGTCAGATACCCAGGCTTGGCACCAGAGCAGCTATGGAAGACCACACTGGCATTCAGCAATCCCACATGCACCTATGAAGAATTCAAAGCAGAAGTCATTGTGCTGTACCCTGAAGCGACCGCAGAGCACAAATACACCCGTGCAAGGTTTGAGCAACTGGTTTCCGATCGTGCATGCACAGAGATTCACTCCGAGACAGAGCTCGGAGAATTCTACCGTGCATTCCTGCTGACCTCGCACATCCTCATTTCCAAAGGCCGGCTTGGTGTCCCAGAGCAAGCACATGGCTTCCTAGGTAGCTTTGAGCCTCGCTTAGGCACTGCGATCCGATCCCGACTTGAGCGGCCCTTCCCGGACCACTTCCCAGAGGACCCATACAGCATCAATGTAATTTATGATGCTGCACTATACACCCTGGCATGGCAGCGTGCCACGCCCTTCGCACAAGCTCCGCGCCCAGTTCCGGCACTCGTTCCACCCAGCATAGTCCCTCACAAGTCTCACCAGATTTCGCCACTAGCAGAATTTGCATCGCCACTTGCGTCACAGGCCCCTACAATTGCGCCAGCTAGACTGGATTCAACACAGCATATACACGCTCAGCAGTTGCACGCACCGCCTGCACGCAGTTCGCGCCAGTTTTCGCCACCTTTGCCACTGACACTAGCCTTTCGCCAGCCTATTCCACAACCACCACCGCCGATCCGCGCATTCCCGCCATCACCGGAGCTCATTTCATCCACGTTACCCAACACTCACCCCAGCGTTCATGTCTTTACAAGTCAGTTGTCCGCGTCGACCACACACCCATCGCGCCCCATTTCACCGCCTGCATCATCAAGTTCTGCTTTGCCCCAATCGTGTAAGTTGCCACCGACGCCAAGATACAAATTTCCGCCAGAGTTACAGGCAGCACAATCCACCCCATGCAAGTTAGGCACCTCAAGTCCGGCACTGGCAGGACAGACGTCCGCACCGCTCACAATCGCGCCACGCAAAGTTTCGCCGCCTGCATCATCGGCCGTAGCATTAGCCCAATCGCTCCAGTTGCCGCTGCAGTCACATCGCTCATTTCCACAGGTTCAGCAGCAAGTTCTAGCGACACTATTCAACTCGGCACCAGTGCAGGGTGCACCCTCTTGGAAGCAACGTGCACCGTTCATACACCCACCGCGTGACAATCCGTGACATCTGCAGTCAACAATACCTCCGCGCGAACCGTCTCGGCAATCGCCACCATCAATCCCCATATTTCCCCCGGAGTTAGGGGCTGTGCAATTCATACCAACAGAAATAGCAGCAAGACAGAGGGTACTGCCAAGCCAGCAGCCCGCGCCACCCGCACAGTCGCTGTGTGCACTTTCTCCGCTTTCACCGCCGTCACCAGCCTCTTATCAATGCACACAAACACTGCTGCGGCCGATCTACGTGTTTCCGCTAGCACCACAAGCATCTTTCACAGCGCTGCCAGACTCTGCACCAGCAATGGGTTCTCGCACTTGGAAACAGCTCACATCGCCCACAGACACTGCGCGCCCACTTTCGCCGCTCATACAGTTAGACCTTGCCTTGCATCAACCGGTTAAGCTGCCGCCACCGACGCCATACACATTTCCGCTCGCTTTACAGCCGCGTTCATCCCCACCGCCTGATTTCGACTCGGTAACATACTCACATATTTCTCAACAGCCTGCGCCTTCCGTATATTTGTCGTGCCATGTTTTGCTACCTTTGCCGTTTAATTTACCTTCGCGCCAACCAGTTCCGATGCCGCCGCTGCCAATTCCCACTTTTTAGACTGCTCCACAGCTGCCACAATCGCCACCATCAACCCCAGCCACCTTTGCACACACACCATTATATCAGCAGCACGCGCCGTGCAGGATCACGCCGCACGAAATACCGCCGCATAGCCCGTCTAACAAGTCGCCTTCCAAACCGCGCGAGCTAACGCCGAGACCGACCGCGCCATTTCCGCATGCTTGGCAACCAATTTCACCAGTACAGTCCGACCAGCCCGCTGCAACATCTTTGCCAGTAGGAAAGCAGTCCGCATGCTTCACCTCAACCCCACGTGATACGAAAACTACTTCGACACTGAGACCCGCGACCCCCGCACCATGTCCGACTACGCCAACGGCAGTGGAAGTGCGCCGGTACACATTACTGCGCAGGAAAGGAGACACACGGCTGCCGGTATATGTCTTTATACCAGTACGTACTGCACCCACTGCAGTCACACTGTGTGAGGACCCGCAGCCTTCCTTGCCAAGCCAAGTCACACCTGCATTGTTGCCGAGCACGCCGATGCCAGATAAGGCATTTCCAACTGCGCTAGAGACCACACAACACACAGCACCAGCCCAGCAGTCCAACATGATTGACGCGATACTCAACGCGCTTGTCAAGACAATTGCGGCCCTCAAAAGCGGCATAGAGATACTCCTAGGCAACCCAAGAGGCCCGGAGTCAGGCATGGAGCAAGCAGAGGCAGTGCTAAGGCAAGCAGAGCAATGCCGATTCTGCAGCAACACAGCGCATCAGGACGATGAATGCGAGGAAGCAGTCGAGTACATTCTGGCCGGAAAGTGCAAGCGCAATATATTTGGGAAGCTGACCCTTCCATCAGGAGCGGAGGTACCCCAGAGCATCAGAGGCAGGAACCTCCGGCAGCGATTTGACAAGCACCATGAGCAGCACCTAGGCCAGCAGGCCGGCAAAGGATACTTGGAGACTCTAGCAAGAGCGTGGAGGCCGGTACCTCAAGACACGACATGTGCAACCCCCCTAGCAGTAGCAGAGACATCCCCAGGAACAGAAGCAGTGCCCCCAGCACTTCCTGAAGTACCCTGACAGCCACAGTGTGCTGCAGCTCCGGCACAACCACGAGGCATACCGCCAACAGCAGGCGAGCAGAGTGCATCCCCCCAGCCAGTAGCCATGTCATTTGCCAGATGGATTGGAGAGTATACAGACCTTAGGTGACCATCCCGGTATCAGTGCAAGCATTTCCAGCAGAGGAGGTCGGACCGCGGACCGCACATGCAGGAATCCAACTTTGCAGATATTCCCAAGGAGACTACAGAAAAGCGCGTAAGGTTTCTAGCCCAGAGCGCAACCTGGCAACCAAAGTCCAACCCAGAGCGAGCAAGAGCAAGGCCTCCAAAGCTCGATGAAGTACCAGCACCAGGCATAGAAGACTGCGCGATGCACTGCACTCTCCACTTGCAACCACACAAGCCGTGGGCTCAATGCAATATCCCCAGTTGGACATGCCAGAAGAGGACTGGGGACAGTCCAAATTTCAGTGGGGAGGAGAACTAGGCCCTACCCCTTTCCGCACTCGCAACATTCATTTCCGACTTCAATATTCAAGTTCTGTGTATAGGCATTTACTTTCCGACTTCATTCCCTCCTTTTCCGACCATAGCGGCAATGCCACCTTAGCGCGGACCCCGGCGGACTCAAGACGCGTTTCCCGCAATAGTAGCGACCAGCGATCGCGTTTACAGGCCGTGCAAAAGTGTGCACAAGCCCTGCATTGTAATCCCGAGGACAGCACCCTCAGGCCAAGGAGCACCAGCATCCAAGTCCAACCACAAGCGTTCCAGGAAAGTGCGGACTACTGCAGATTGCAGTGAAGTATATCTTATGTTTGGCAACCCTTATGCACGATCGCAACTTGCGCGGAGATTTGCACAGACGGGGTATTATGATCTAGGTGACCGCTCAGTTGAAGGAGACAGGCCGGAGTTCAGACCCAATTGCAAGCAGGCCATGCGCGTGCAGACCGCAGGATTGTGCCGAGGCATTTACCTTTACATTGGCAACAGGCAATCGCGCTTTCACGCCGCACAGTAGTGTGCTTGTGCACTGCATTGACACCGACAACCGCTCTCTCAGAAAGTGATGTAGTGAAGCGCGAGCTCCTTAGCAGCCAAGCCAGATGCGTGCAGACTGCGGCAGCCTGCCAAAGCATTAACAGTATCATAGGAAACACATGCACGCACTCCCGAGCCACGCAGAAACGTGTGCAGGTACCACAGTCGGACTATAGCAATCACCCCCTTGGCAGGAAATACCTCAATGCGCGAACCCAATTGCGAGCGAGCCACACGCACGCAGAACCCTGCGGATTAAATAGCGATGCACCTTATGCTCGGCAACCATCAACAGAAGTTATAGACCAGGCGAAGACATGCACGGACACCGTGTTTGGACCCCAGCATGGACGCACATTGGACAAGTCAGGCAGGCATTCACAGCCGACTACAAGTGAGCCACATATGCACGCACCTTGGCGCTGTGCCTCTGTGCTGGCACCAGTATTGCGCCACAACGCTAGCAATTATAGGCAGTGCACACAAGTGCACAACTAGGGACACCTCCAAGGCCACTCAGAGACCTCGCGGAACCTCACAATACTTCGACCCCCCCTTCGCCCAAGATACCCGAGACCACAGTTCCCTACATCAACGACATCCCCATCCGCAGGCCTGCCACCCAATACCATTTACCCAACAGCAGCAAAGAACAGATACCCGAGAACGTGGGGATCCACTGCTTTGTATGGGAGCACTTCCAAGGGCTCAACCGCGGCATACAGCGCGTCAAATACAGCGGCAGCACATTCAGTGGGTACAAGTCCCTACTATGTGCTGAAGAGATAATGGCAGTTGGCCACCACTGCACACCGCAGGGATGCTTGCCGGATCACCTTGCCGACTGTGTGCCACTTTAGCCCAATTGCAGCCCCCTCCACATCCAGCCACATACCACAAGTCCGAGCGATCCTGAAGCGACACAACACAAGTCCGGCTAACTGAGGACAGTTAGTATTTTAGTGGGGAGGAGATAATACAACCGCTCCCGTGCTAGCCAGTGAAACAGCTTATATTACAGCTTTCGCGCACTTTCCGCTTAGCAGACCCACTCCGCTCTCTCTATGCTCTGTAGAGCCTCGCCAACCTCGCCGTGCTCTCGTGCTTTCCCACGCTCTCCGCACACACCTCGTGCTGTATTCTGCGCTCACCCTGTGCACCGCTGCACCTTCAGTACATGTGCTGCCGCACTTTCTTGACATCAGTGCTTTCCTGTGCCTTTCACTTGTGCATCGGACCGCGTTCCCACGCATCGGACCGCTTTCCCGCGCCTCGCCCGGTGTCCCCCTGGCTCCCCCTGTCCATATCATACCATCCCTACCATACCTTCCTGCCCTCACCCTTGTTCCTGGACTCCTTAGCTATGCTTTTAGTATATAATGCATGTAACTACACCTTAGACTATAGAGAATATAGTACCCTTTTCCCCCTCGCGTTTCCGATCTCTCAGAGCTCCGTGTAGCTCACCCCTCGCATTCCTGACAGTGCTGCACGCGTGCGTGGCCTTAGCGAAGCGAACCCGATGTGTCCCCGACCCCAGTGGCCGCCCTTGTAAAGTCTTGTATTCTGTGGAAGCCTGCGCGGACCTGAGTGTCCCTGCTTCCTCAGAGCTTTGTGTAGCTCACCCCTCGCATTCCCGACAGTGCCGCACGCGTGCGCAGCCTTAGCGAAGCGAACCCGACGCGGCGCCTGCACCGGTGGTCGCGCCTACAAAGTATAGCGTCCCGCAGAGGCCTGCGCAGACCCGATCGACCGGCTTCACACCCCATGAACTTGCGATACTTAAGCTGATATTTCAGTGCTTAGCGCCGGCTTAGGGTATCATCGTAACACCTTAGTATTGATGATCCCTGTTCAACAAGATAAGGGAGTAAAGTGTACCCCTCCTCTTGAGCAAATTGAGTGAGTGTCTGCAAGTGGCCCCCCAATGCAGAGCTATTACAGCAGTTTTCATATCGATAGGCGGTCTCTTGTACCACTTGTTTATACCATTGTTTGGCTCTACTTAGACAGTCCTGACAGTTCTACATACAAGCCAGCTTGCCGGAGTATGTAGTTGTGCTTCCTAGTGCGTTGGCTGGATCTCGGCAGGCCAAGCTGTCAGAATAGTGCCAAACAAAGACCAAAATGACGGTGCAAGAAACCGCCTATCGTTATGAAAACTGTTGTAGGGCCATCCTATGTCCTCTGGGCTGCCCACTGACTACAGCTCCCAGCAGTTCTTGGTGGCAGGGCATTGCACGGCTTGGCTAACTTATCAATGAGCAAGATCATGGAGGATGATTCAGAGGAAAAGTTTTTGCCCATGGTTGAATTAGTCCAACAGAGGAAGTTGTAGAGCCAGAAAATGAACTTGAATGCCTTGGCTTTATCATTTTGCATGTATTTGTCCACATCATACTTGACCTTCAACCAATAGTCAGGTGTCTTATAATTCGGAGATAAGCAGAACAATTATGTTGTCTGATTGGTCAGATGGCTGATACATCATATATTTGCAAACACAGTATTCTATGTCAATGTAAATGACTTTAAGAGCGAATTGGTGCTTGGGTTTGACTAGAAAGTTGCCTAAGCAAATGAGGCAGGTGCCTTGCAGTAACATGTGATGGCAGTCTGAGTCATTGCCTTCAGAGTTCACCTCAAGAATGAGAACTGGGATCTGCTTCACAGTTATGCAGAAGTTGCTACAGGGTTGATATGATTGAAAACAATTCCCCTGTTCTACAACCAAAGAGAGGGGCCAGAGCCTCTTACTGGAAGAGCATTCAAACTCTAAAGTAGAATGGAACTTGCAAGTTAGTAGTTACTCACAAAGTGATGTTTTCACTGCCTTCCTTCCCCACAGAGATGCAGCTCAGGAGACTGTATACATGTGCATCCTTGTTGGCTCTGAATGCTATGGGATCAAGTATTTGCTTGTTGTAAAGGACAAGATTGTAATGAATGAATTCAAGCCATGTCACATGAGCGAGGGTGGTGTCATCAGACAAACCCCCACTATGCAAACAAGTACCCCGTCCACCAACAGTGAAGCTAGCACCATACAAGTGTGCTCACCAGCACCCCAGAGAGGAAGCAATCAAGTTATTGCACTACAACTAGCTGAGTCATTACACATACAAGACCCAGTCATGAGTCACACAATGATGATGGAAGCACCCACAGGAGTAATCAACCCAATCACAGGACATATGAAAGAACCCATCAACACGGATGACACCATGTTATACAGAGCCATTGGACCGGATTGGCCAGATCCACCACTATTTGCAAGACAACATACACCTCCCACAATACCATTTGGATGGCCAAGGGGAGGACCACTGGCACAAGGACCAGGCAGGGGGCCATTCAGAGGAGGTCCACCAGGAAGAGGACCCCCAATTTCCATGCCAGCACCACAACAACCGGGAGGGCACCATGGGGACAAATTGGTTGGGAATCCCCCAATTATATTTACAGGAGACCAGTCCAAGGCCAAACAATTCATCATGCAACTATATGAAGGGGTCAATATTACCAATGTGCTCATGTGCAACCCATACCAACAAGCTATGTTTTTCCTCAACTATATCCAAGGACAACTCATTAACGAATGGGTAAAGGGAGTCAATGCATGGCTTCAAACTCAAGTTCTAACACAGGGATGGGCTACTACTGATGAATGACTATGGAATAGTGTTGTCAGGGCCTTCAATCAACAATATGCAGATGTACTAGAAGCAGAGAAAGCACAAGCAGAATTGGGAAAAGGACTATGCATGCAACAAGGAGATCTAGATCTCATAACTTAATTTGAATAGTTGGTGTGACATGCCAATTATGATGTTAATCAACCACTGGTTCTGCATATCTTCACAGATGCATTACCTCATGCCATGTATGAATTCATCTTCCAAACATACAACCACATGACTATGAAGGATGGCAAGAAGCTGCTATCAACCAACAAAAAATCTTCATACATATGAAGAGTCAACTGGAGCAATTTAAACCAAAGCAAGCAGCAACACCAGCATTCAATTGGAACCCAACATGCTGAATCTCCAAGATCAGAATGCCATGGACACCACTCCAGGAAGAATATGCATTGCAGAAGCAGAAGACTTTACCCCTGGAAGTAGCAGATACCAACAAAGAGCTGGGGGAAGACAAGAAGGAGGAATCTCAAGAGGACCAGTTCCACAAAACAAGGCAAGGAAAGTCTTTGCCTGCTTTAATTGCAGAAAAACAGGTCACTTTAAAAGAGATTGTCATCAGCCATTACAAAGGAACCCATACCAATATCAACAAGGACCCTCACACACCAGACAAGGGGTAACCAGGGATGACAATTTATATGCTGCGAGCAGCATAGTAGATGATCACAGTGTAATCAAGGATCGCACCCCACAACAAAAAGCCCAAGATTGGCTTTCTGGAGTAGCTGAGGAAAATGATGATGTGAAAGACCTTGTCATGCAGGAGCTCTGGAAGAAAGAGGATTTTCAAAGCACCTGAACCCCACAGCCTGGGTAAGTGCATTACATTGTAACTCTGTATACATCACTCACTATCAATCTGCACATTCTAGTGTCAATTTGTACAAGTTGCTTCATGGCCAACAAGAAAGCACTAGTGGACTCTGGAGCCACTGACAACTTTATGCACCTTGCATTTGCTAAACAGATGGAATTGGGACTATGTGAACTCCCAACACCCAAGAAGATTTTTAACATTGACAATACTACAAATAAATCAGGGAAGATCATGCACTACCTTGATTTGGACATACAGACTAATGGGATTCATAAGGAGATGAGATTTCTCATCACCAATATTGGGAGTGAAGATCTATTACTCAGATATCCATGGCTAGCCATGTTCGAACCCAATTTCAATTGGTGAAGTGCTACCATTAACAAATGCATTCTCCCCATCATCATCACCTCCATCAACCACTGAGTCATATGTAACAGGCCTATCATTGCTGCTGTCCTCACAGAAGCAGAGAAACAGTTGATTGTTCAGACACTCAAAACCCAATCCACTATTTGTGGGTATCCACTGAACTAACCATTCAAGCTGGTCAAAACACCAAAGCAGCTGTTGTCCCTGTGGCCTAGTGTTGCAGCAGCTTGAGCCGATGCTTTTTCAGAAATTTGCTAAAAATCTGAAAATATTTATGTAGGTAGACTACCTTCCCAGCTTGTCGGCTCTCAGCTGGGAAGGTGATCTACCCACATAAATATTTTCAGATGTTTAGCTATTTATTTGAAAAATCAGAAAAAACATCGGCTCAAGCTGCTGCAACACTACTGCGGCCTATGACCAATTCTACAAATTATTCAGTGATGAGGAATCATCATGTTTTCCACCCTTTAGATTATGGCGCCACATGATTGACTTCAAACAAGGAGCACCAGATGCACTGGAATGTAAAGTATATCCAATGACACAGGATGAAGACAAATCACTGCTCAAGTTCATACAAGAACAGGAAGCAAAAGGATATATCAGACCCTCCAAGTCCCCCTATGCATCACCATTCTTTTTTATAAAGAAAAAAGATGGTAAACTTAGGCTGGTTCAAGACTACAGACATATCAATGACATAATGGTCAGCAATCAATACCCACTTCCCCTTATTTCAGACCTTCTCACCGACCTATGTGGGTGTAGTGGATGACTATCAGCTACGTCAAGCCAGCTAAAAGAGTGTTGCAGGCTCATCAAGGACACTCAAGCTTGACACAGAGATAAATCACGTGCCTACTATCCAAACAATGTGGAGTGTGGTCAAACTTGTGAACTTTTATGCAAGGTGCTAAGAGCAGTGTCACACAAGGGGATAGCTGAGTAGAAACCAAGAGGACAAGTTAGATTGGTACTATGGATGACAAGAGGAATGTGCACCTGAGTAGAAACCAAGAGGACAAGTTGGTTCTACTCAGGATGTTACAGGGTGTCTTATATACTACTAGGGATGAGTCACTTACTAATCTACTGAGTAAGTATGAATGACTACAAGCTGACATGTTGTGTATCTATATTTAGCACTTCTATTGTGATTACTGATCACTGTGTCATAAGTGCTTACTTGTGCTGACATGTTGCCCTAATAATAGAACAATGCTGACTGAAACCTAATACAGCATGTAATCAACATTACCCTATTGTTCTACGACATTCCATGATATTCCAACCAATTGTAATGTACACATGTCTGAGTGATGATTAAGGCAGGTCCTTCCCAGGATCACATGCCTTTATGACAAATACAAATGCACATGTTGGCATCATGTGACTAACCATCTTATCATATCTAGTGATAAAGACTCCGACACAGAAACAGAAAAAGATATATGTGTCTGTTACAGTGGGGCATTCATATTTACCAAATTGGATGTCTGCAATGGTTACAATAACATATGCATTAAAGAAGGGGATGAACATAAGGCAGCATTCAAAACCGAGTATGGGTTATGGGAACCATTGGTAATGTTTTTTGGCCTAAAAATCTCACTAGCAACCTTCTAGGCAATGATGAACTATGAGTACAAAGACACCTTCACTTATTGGGATCTCAGGGGTATGGCGATACACATTTACATGGGCAACATCACTATTGCCACTAGTACAAACTTGGAAGATCATATCAAAGCTGTTACAGCAGTATTTGAGGTAGCTGAATGACTTGACCTATATTTCAAACCAGAAAAGTGCACCTTCCATGCCCCACATATGGATTACCTGGGGGTAATCCTTGAAAAGGGGATAATGCACGTGGACCCATTAAAAATACCAGGCATTAAAAATTGGCCTATGCCCACTAAAGTTAAGGACATCAGATCTTTTTTGGGTTTTTGCAACTTTTATTGACCTTTCATTTGAGGATTTGCACATATTGCACGACCACTCAATGAACTTACAAGGAAAGACACTGAATGGACATGGACCAAACGACACCAAAAAGCATTCAATGACCTCAGAAACAGGGTAACCAGTGAACCAGTATTGGTGCACCCAGAACTTGACAAACCATTCAAACTCAAAGTCGATGCATCTGGATTTGTGATAGGCACAGTACTGCTACAGCAAAAGGACAATGGAAAGAAACACCCCATTGCATATTACTCAAAGACACTTAGTGCAGCAGAGCACAACTATGACATCTTCAACCTGGAACTACTAGTAGTAGTTAACTCACTCAACAACTGGTGCCCCTTCTTAGCAGGCTCACTGCACAAGGTCATTGTATACTCAGACAATCAAAACCTACTTTATTGGAAAGAATCACACCAATGTGATAGTGCTACCAGAGAGCATTTTCACAAGGACAATTGTGACCATCTCTCAACAACACTGTCAAGACGAAGAGCACCTCAAACCATGGGTTGACCACATCAACTCAAGTGCATTGACAGCACATGGTACAAAGAAGGACAAGTAGTCATTGCAGAAGGCTTAGAGGGCAAGCACAACATTATCAAGGTACATCATGACCCACCGGTACATGGACACACAAGCATCAGCAAGACTGTCCAAATAGTAGAATGTAACTATTGGTGGCCACAGATGTGCAAGGACATAGCAGACTATGTACAAGGATGCACTGATTGTCAACACCACAAGGTCAACAACTCACCTACAAAAGCACCCCTAAGACCCATTTATCTCAGACTATGCCCTTTGAAACTGTTGCCATGGACTTCATTACTAAACTTCCTGAATCACAGGGATATGACTCTATTCTCACCATCACAGATCACAACTGCATGAAGGCTTCAATATTCATACCATGCAGAGAAGAAATCAAAGCAGAAGGCACAGTGGCACTTTACATCCAACATGTGTTTGCACACTTTGGATTACCCTGGAAAGTCATCAGCGACTGAGACCCACGATTTGTATCAAAGTTTATGCAGGAAGTATGTTGCATCACAGGAATAGAACACAACCCCTCTACAGCATATCACCCCAGGACTGATGGACAATCAGAACATTCTAACCAATGGGTCGAGACCACAATCTGCTTCATATCTGACTATCATCAGACAAATTGGGCTCCTTATCTGCCAATTGCACAATTTGCTCACAACAATTGGCCCAGTGACACTACATGGAAGTCTCCATTCTTCCTTCTGATGGGCTATAACCCATGCACTGATTGGACCTCAGCACCTCTCCGCTTCCACAGGTCACATTGCACCTTGAACAATTAAAACAGGTATGAGACATGGTGCAACAACTCATGATTCAAGGCACAACAGTCATGGGTCAAACACTGTGATACACCCAAATACAAGGAAGGAGACCAAGTATGGTTAGGAGGCAAGAACCTCTGTCTCAGTCAGCCAACTGCCAAGCTTGTGCCCAGAAGGCATGGACCTTTTAAAGTCATTCAGGTGATGTCCCCCATTAATTACTGCCTTGAGCTTCCCATGCAGTGGAGTGTCCACCCTGTGTTTCACATAGATCTTCTCACCCCCTATCACGAGACAATAACACATGGGCCCAACTATCAACACCCACCACCAGATCTGGAAGAAGGGGCAGAAGAATATTCTGTCGAGAGGATTCTAGACTCTCAGAAGTTCAGCAGAAGATGGCAACTTCAATACTTGGTCAAATGGGAAGGCTACCCTGACTCAGACAACATGTGGGTTGATAAGGACAACATATTTGCAGATGATAAGGTGTGGGAGTTCAAAAATCTACACCCCACCAAGGAGACACATATATGGGCTGTATTACCCACCAATTCTTGACACCCCTCACCTCTCAATACCTCTCATCTATTACAACAGCACACTTTTCAATATGCAGTATCAAACAAATTTGGACCATGTACAATGATACTCACCAACCAAGCTCCCATTGACACTGCACCAGCCTCAGCTCCCATTGACATTCCTTTGAGGCCCCTTGTAGATGACCAAGGCATTGTTCTACAGCATACACCTCCATCCCCTACTCCACTGCTGACACTATTATTTGGCAATCATGTTGAGACTCCTGCATCTTGGCCACCCTCTGACAATATGAACATTGAGATGCATACTCCCCTTAGGACGCTTGGGGCTCCTGGCAGCACTCCTTGGACCCCCATGACTACCCTCAGTTGAGACCCCTCTCCTTTCTGGCCTGGAGGACCCCGCAGTACCCCTGTAAAGGGGATCAAAGCAGTACTGACAACAGAACTGGGTGACAATCCTGGATCACCATGTCAAGGCCATCAAGTACATCTACAAGTATGTGTACAAGGGCCATGATAGGATCACCATGGAGTTTGGCACTTGCAGTGATGAGATCAAGCAGTATCTTGATGTGCACTATGTTAGCAGCTGTGAAGCTCATTGGCATCTCTATATGTTTGCCATGCAGGAGCATCACCCCACCATTGTTTGCCTTCAGGTTCACCTCCCCAATCACCAACCTGTCAGATTCAACCCTGATGCTGTTGGCAACATGCAGGATGTGGTGAATCAATGTGCAAACCAAGCTACCACACTCACTGAAGGGTTCAAGTCTAATTCTGAGAGTGCTGCTAATCATGACCTGCTCTATCAAGACTTTCCCTCCAGGATGGTCTGGAACAAAAAAGAGTGCAAGTGGACTACCAGGAAGTGGGACTCATTTGCCCTTGGGAGGATACTATGCCCACCCCACCTGTGGAGAGTGGTTCTACCTTTGCCTTCTTCTCACCTGTGTCAAGGGTGCCACCTCCTTTGAACACCTCTACTCTTTTGAAGGTATTTGCCAACCTTCTTTCAGAGAGGCCTGCATAGCATGTGGCCTTCTAGACGATGACTGCAAGTGGTGCCAGTGCCTGAATGAGGCAAAGTACATGCAGATGGGTGAGCAACTGTGCCGCCTCTTTGTTACCATCCTGAGGGAGTGCACCCCTGCAAACCCTAGGGACCTCTGGGACACCTTTTGGGATGACATCTGTGATGACCTCAGACACCATCTTCAGCATCATGATATTGCAGAGCCCACAGATGCACAGTGTCAGGACTATGGGCTGTAGCTGATTGACAAGCTTCTTTCTCAGACTGGGAAGAGGCTTCATGATTGGGACTGCATGCCATGCCTTGAGGGGAACTGGGGGCAGCTGCTTGGGAATCATCTGATATTGGAAGAGTACTTCACTGGGGCTGGGGATCCTGCAGACCAGATTGCAAGCTTTACCCCAGGTCAGTCTGCTGCCTTTGAGAAGATCACCACTGCTGTCAGCACTAAATCAGGGGACATCTTTTTCCTGCATGGGCCAGGGGGCACTGGGAAGACATACCTGTATAACACCCTCTGCCACCACCTTCACTCCCAACACAAGATTGTGCTCTGTGTTGCATCCTCTGGGATAGCTGCCATTCTGCTGAAAGGTGGAATGTTATGACACCTATATTTTACTTTCTATTTCTCACCCTTTCTTGGTATTTATGACTCATGATGACTCTAGTAGGACATGTTGGTCTTAGCTAGGTGACACATCATCATTGCTCATGTGACTCAGTACTAGGACACTTTCTTGTGACTCAGTCCTAGTACTCTATTGTTCTTTACTGTTTCAGTGACGTGGACTTAGGTTACTGACACGTTGGTCTTTAGTTTTCTATTGTTCTCATTTACTATAAAGACCAGTCCATAGGTAGCACATTTCCTTAGACTTGACTTCTTGTATCTTACAGTACTAGAGACAACAAGCAGAACCTTCCCCACTCTTTCACTTGCATGATAAGAACTTCCTCTCATAACTCTTCTCAAAGTCCTTGTTTGACTTAAGCAGAGAAGTTACTCGTCATCAGAAGCTTACTAAGTTCTCTTTGAACTTAGTACTCTCACACAGAACCACAGTCCAGACTCCTTAGTGTTCCTGTCATAGTAAACATAACCCACATTGGGTGAACGTCCCTACCATGACATAACATTAAGTCAAGTCTCTAAAAGACAGCCACACTGGGGAAACAAAACAGAAGACTCACCCAGTCTAGAAGCATAGCAGGATTTATTCCCTTTGTAATCAAAAGACGATTTGAAGACAACCTACCAGCACACATCAGAGGAGCAGCCTGTTGGAACAAAGCCAACAACACAGAAGGATATCAAGTTTACGATCTCCTTAGCCAGACCTACCTCAAAGTCGAATACAATGAGGACAACAGACAGTGGTACTTCATACAGCAAGACTCTAGAACTTGCCATTGGGTAGCCACACAACCAGTACCTTCCCAGTATAACCTCAGAAGACAGTCAATCGCTCCCTCTACAGTCACTGCAGCAGCAGTTGACAACACAGAAACTGGACATAACCAAAGTTCCACCGCTAAAGAGCATAATCAAAGTCTCTCAATGGCAACACAGACAATGCCAGTAATTTTGGCAGCAGCAGCCCTTACCCTTGCAAACACCAAGCCAGGGAAGGTGCACTTGTTCTTCAGACCTGGCAGTGGACTGCCAGGAGGATCTGGAGGACACAGACCAGGAGGACCACCAAGGGGGCCCCCTGGAGGACCACCAGGCGGACCAGGATCCATTTTTGGGCATGTAGGCCCCGGAGGTGGAGGGGGCGGCGGAAGCAAGTTAGGCAGAAACCCCCCAGCCATCTTTAATGGCGATAGATCAAAGGCCAATAACTTCATGAATGAGTTCAACCTTTATTGCATCACCAATCATGACACCAATCATATGTCCAACCCAATGAAACGTGCAGCACTCTTCTTAGGTTTCATTCAGGGACCAGTTGTCCAAGCCTGTATTCAGTGCCAAACCCAGTGGATTGTGGATCAGTTAACCACAGGAAAAGCTGACACAGACAAAGGATATTGGACTTACATCTCTGCTGAGTTCCAATCCGCCTTCCAGGACACCAGTGCCAAGGAACATGCTCAGGACACATTGCACAACCTTACCTTCACCCCAGGAGAGGTGGACACATTCATCACTCAATTCGAAACTCTGGCACATGAGGCCAACTTCCCCATCGACGCCGATAACACCATTACCATGTTTGCTGCTAAACTCCCATACAAAATGATGCAACACATTTTGCTGGTTGTCAAACCCGTTGGCTTCCAGGATTGGGCATTGGCAGTCCAAAACTACCACAAGGACAATACTTTGGTCCAGAATGTGGCAGCAATCAGAACAGATGGTACAGGAAGAAAGAACAAGCCATTCAACAAAAGGGGGTTCTCACCTCAGCAATGGGCCAAGATCTTGAACATCAAAATGCCATTGGATCCCAACACAATGGACACTAGGGCAGATAGATCCTGTTCCTATAATAGGAACAAAGAAAGCCGCGGACATGCATCCACCACAGAAGACACCCAGAAGCAACGAGCAGAAGGCTGTTGTTTCACCTGCAATAAACAAGGGCATATTTTGCGAAACTGTCCTGATAAAACACAGAAAAAGAAGTCTCAGGTTAAAGCAAAGAAAGCTGAGACTTCAGATCAGGACAGTGACAGCAAGACCAAAAACCCAAAGCCCATGGACCTGGATACCTATGTGCGACTTGGAAAGTCACTCCCAGAGGACACCAAGATTGCTATCATAAGGAAGGCCATTGAGGCAGAGCAGGGGGTGGAAGGCAACAACGTGGATTTTTAAGAAGTGCAACCCTGACAGCCTGGGTGCGCACATTAGGACTCAAGAGTGTCTTTGCTTGTAAATACAAAAGTCTACAAATCCCAACTCTTTTACAATCATTGCACTCGAAGGCGGAAAGACAAGTTCTTGTCGATTCTGGAGCAACCAACAACTTCATAAGCCCGAAGCTCCTCAGAAGAATGAAGATCGGACAAGTTCCGCTTCAAAGAACGCGGACCATCTGGAATATTAATGGAACACACAATAAAGCAGGCTCAATAACACACTATGTGGACCTGCAAGTACAAGTCGGAACCAAAGTCCAGGACATGAGATTCCTGGTAACTGATATTGGAGAAGACAAAATCATCCTTGGGTACCCCTGGCTAGTTGCCCTCCAACCAGTCATTGATTGGAAAGAAGCAGTACTCAACAAAAGCATGCAACCCCTGGTCATCAAAACCTTGGGATTGCCAATAGAAGACGAAGTTGCATGAGTATGCAAAGTGTGGATTCGCCAAGCAAAAACACTGGCAACTCCCAGAGAAGAAATCTATGTTTCATATATGGATCAATCAAAAATCTGGAAAACATCTACAGCTGCACAAATGGCAGCTAACACACAGGAAAAATAAAAACCCTGGGATCAGATAGTCCCTCCACAGTACCACAAATGGAAGAAGGTCTTCTCGGAAGAAGAGGCAAAACAATTCCCAAAACATCAACCTTGGGACATGGAGATCGATTTTACAGAAGATGCACCCAAGATACTGGATTGCAAAATATACCCCCTTATGCTCACAGAGCAGGGAAAACTTGATGAATACATCAAGGAAAACCTGGAAAAGGTATATATCCGACCTTCAAAATTGCAATACTCTTCCCCCTTCTTCTTTGTGGGAAAGAAAGATGGGAAACTACACCCAGTGGTCGACTACAGAAAGCTAAACTCATTTATGGTGCCTGATCGATACCCTCTGCCACTCATCCAAGAACTAGTGGACAAGGTCCATAACGCATGGATCTTCTCCAAAGTGGATGTATGTGCAGGATACAACAATATCCAAGTAAAGGAAGGCAACGAACACAAAACAGCCTTCAAAACCAATATGGGACTTTACAAAAACACAGTCATGCCCTTCGGTCTTAAGAATGTGCCAGCAGTTTTTCAGCGATTCATGAATACAGAATGCACAGATCTCACTGCAACAGGCCAAGTCATCATTTATATGGATGACATTCTTATTGCAACCTCAGACAATATTACAGAGCATTGAAAACTGGTTCACAAAGTCCTGGAAAGGCTGATGAAGCTAGACCTTTACCTCAAACCCAGCAAGTGTATCTTCGAAACCAGGAAGGTCGAATTCCTGGGAGTAATACTGGAGGACAGCACTGTTACCATGGACCTGGTCAAAGTCGCTGGAGTAGAAGAATGGAAGACACCCAAGAATGTTAAAGATATACATAAATTCCTGGGGTTCTGCAACTTCTACCGACAATTTATCCGGGGATTTTTGCAAATTGCAAAAGCACTCAACAAACATCTCAAGAAAGGCACCCAATGGACATGGGGCAAACCAGAAGAAAAGGCCTTTCAGGAGCTCAAACGGCACATATGCAAAGAACCAGTCCTGTTACAACCTGATCAGACGAAACCATTCGAAGTCGAAGTAGACACATCCAATTACACCATTGGTGCTGTCTTAATGCAAAGAGATGATAAAAATATCCTCCACCCAGTCGCATTCTTCTCAAAAACCATGAACGAAGCTCAAAGAAACTATGATGTCTATAATCAGGAGCTTCTAGGGTTAAGAGAAACACTGAGGACATGGAGGCCATATTTGCATCAAGCCAAGCACAAAGTCAAGGTGCATACGGATCACGCCAACCTACTATTCTGGAAGAATCCAGGGGAACATAATAGAAGGGTGGCACAATGGCATGTGGAACTTATGGAATACAACTTTGAACTGATTCACATATCTGGAAAGAAGAACAGATGTGCCGATGCCCTATCTAGATGCCCGGACCATGATACAGGGGACAACAATAATAAGCAAATTGTGGTATTATTACCAAAGTTCTTTAGTCGTGCATACACCCGAATGACAAAAACAGGGGCATACCAGTCAATCCAAGACAAAGTCAAGCAAGATCAGCAGGAAAACCAAGCCAGTATCCTGCAGATCAAGAAATGGACCAATACCCACCAATTGATAAAGTTAAATTCAATCTGGTGGAAAGGCAAATCTGGACAGCTTGTTGTTGCTGGAGACAACAATCTGAAGAGGGGGGTAATTAACTTTTACCACGATTCCCCACCAGCCAGACACCTGGGAATTTCAAACACATTCGAATTGGCAAAACGAGACTTCTGGTGGCCAAACATGAAACAAGATGTGGAGCAATACGTTAAAGGTTGCACCGTGTGTCAAGCAAACAAAGTAAACATGAGGCTGCTCAAACCTAGTTTAATCCCCATCACACCAGAACACACCTTGCCATTTCAGACGATCGCAATGGACTTCATCACAAAATTACTGGTTTCAGAAGGATACAACATGATCCTCACCATCACCAATCATGATTGTAGCAAGGTGGCCATTTTTATCCCCTGCAAAGAAACAATCACGGCAGAAGGAGTTGCAAACCTATACCTGAAATATGTCTATCTGCAATTTGGAATCCCCAAGAAAGTGATCTTGGACAGAGACACGAGATTCACATCAAAGTTTGTGAAAGGACTATGCCAAGCATTGGAGATTTACCAGAACATCTCCATGGCTTACCATCCACGTACCAATGGACAATCCAAAAGAACAAACCAATGGCTTAAGGGATACCTTCGTTGTTATTGCAAAGAACATCAGAGGGACTGGCACAAGTGGTTACCAATAGCAGAAGCCACACACAATCAATGGCCTAATGCTACAACCAAGAAAACGCCTTACAAGCTGATCATGGGATATATGCCACAAGTCAACTGGTCATCTATTCCCAGTCAAGTGCCAGCAGTAACAGCACAAATAGAAGAACTAGACAAAATAAGGGACGACACCCTAAAAGCAATAGCAAAGGCACAAGCAGACATGAGAAGAACTCGGGCAGGAAGCAAGGGGTTCAAACCCTATAACAAAGGCGATCAAGTATGGATCGAGGGGACAAATCTCAGAACCCTGGACCCTACAAGCAAATTAGGGCAAAGATGATACAGACCATTCAAAGTGCTGAAACAACTATCAGACACTGTATATCATGTGGAGCTGCCAAAACAGTGGAAGATCCATAATGTGTTTCATGCAGATCTAATAACACCATATAAGGAAACAGAACTCCACGGCCCTAACTTTACCTGACCACCACCAGATCTGATCAATGGTGAAGAAGAATATGAAGTAGAAAAGATACTGGACATGAAACAGAAAGGACAAGGGCGCAAGATGCACTACCTAATCAAATGGAAAGGATATCCCACGAGTGACAACTCCTGGGAACCTGTGGAAAACATACAAGCAAAGGAATTGATCAAGGAGTACAAAGAAGAGCAAAGAAAGACAAACAAGAGAAAGTGATAAAAGAAGGGACAAGACAATGCTGAAGA
The DNA here is from genome assembly GCA_963281015.1 of Lactarius tabidus. NCBI lineage: Eukaryota > Fungi > Basidiomycota > Agaricomycetes > Russulales > Russulaceae > Lactarius > Lactarius tabidus. Next base: position 2,664,049 of record OY725473.1, read on the forward strand.
CTCAGTTTCCTCTACCACCACTTTCCTCTACCATCATTTGCCCTCTACCACCATGTCTACTGCTTCTATCACTGATCTGGCTTACCTGTCCTCTGAGGCCATATCCACCCCCTCTGTTGTATCTGCACCAGAAAATATGCCTACCACCGAGTCCCCCAAACCACTCTCACCACAGTTGGGGAGATGCACCCTCCCCATGAATGAGGACAATGAGGATGATGTAGCCAGCATCACCCACAGTCTCCTCACCAGTGCCATCGACTATTCTCATGTGGCAGAACAGGACTTCTCCCACAACATGCCTGATGTGTTCGTACCAAATGACCCAGAAGGAGCCTACTTCTACCCGGTCTATGTGAAAAACCCAAAGTATGGCAAATGGGACAGGGAGCCAAAGCTCATGCTGGCCCCCTTTGTTCAGTACTCCCTCGACTTCACCTATGTAACAGGGTCAGCAGGGAAGAATGAAGACTGCTGCAAAGTGCCAGTCTTCATTGGAAGAAAAGCATGTTTCTTCCAGAAGATGACGACCAGCAAGTGGAACGACCTCAAGAGGGGTAGCAATCAGGAGTTCACAGTCAACGAGGCAGTCACCATGGCCGCCGACCCGAGGCTCAAGGGCGAGCTGAACTGTTTCAGGGGCAAGGACGACTTATGCAACACTCTGAGGGAGATGCTGAGCAATGCCCAGAGACGAGTAGGCAAGTTACAAGAGAGGTTGGTCAAGGAGTGTGAAGAGTTAGCACAGTCTATGCGCTGCCTAGAAGAAGCCAATGCCTACGAAGAATTGGACTGTTACTATAGACTGGCATTCCCCACACCCATTCCCCCATGTCATTCACCTGTCATTACCGCCATACAACCCAGGGACAAGGGCCCAGTCAAGTTCCCCATCCTTATGGACGAACCCAAGAAGAAGACACAAAGCAGGCACAACACCAGGTGCTTCAAGTGCAACAAGTATGGGCACAAGAAGAGCAAGAGCACGGCTTACACACCACACAAGGCAGTGTACCCCACCAGGATGACCCCAGAAGCTGAGCGGGTCCCAATCAACACAGGAGAGTTTACTCTCCTGGACTGTATCGTGCTTCTGGACCATAAGGAATGGGTCCCAGCATACTGCACCAAGTGCAGAAGGGTGAACGCTAACCACACCAAGTACAAGTGCCACCGCTACAAAGAGTGCCCCCATTGCAGGAACTCCGGATCCTTTAGATTCGTGAGGCGCCACTGCTGCCACCTGTTTGAGGGAGAACAGGACGACATGAATGAAGATATGGGAGTAAACGAAGAACTATTCTGGAACGCCTACAACTAGGTAAAGTCGAGATGACTTTATGTCTGAAAGGGGGGCTATGTTACAATACTAATTTTACTTTAATTTCCACCTGATAACTCACCAAGTCACATGACTTATAGATCACACTTCACTTTCCTATTGTCCTTCGTGACCCATTGTTCTCGTGACCCATTGTCCTCATGATGTCTATTGTTGTCATGATATCTATTGTTGTCATGACCCCATTGTTCTCTATTACTATATAGTCTGGTACTAAGTAGCCTGTAGCCTTAGACTTGACTTCTTGTATCCTATGGTACTAGAGACAACAAGCAGAACCTTCCCCACTCTTTCACTTGTGTGATAAGAACTTCCTCTCATAACTCTTCTCAAAGTCCTTGTTTGACTTAAGCAGAGAGTTACTCGTCATCAGAAGCTTACTAAGTTCTCTTTGAACTTAGTACTCTCACACAGAACCACAGTCCAGACTCCTTAGTGTTCCTGTCATAGTAAACGTAACCCACATCGGGTGAACGTCCCTACCGTGACATAACACGTACTCACCAACATTATGTTCATGGAATGCAAGACGATGCAAACCCTCCCCAAACTGCCTACAGGTGGCCTCTAGAAGCGGCACCATTCATAGGACCCCCCTTACCTGCCACTGTAGCCAACAACAAAGTGCTGAACATTTTTGATTCATGACACTTGGATGCTCGAAGTGTCAATGCTACCCTCTATGTGCTAGACAACTATGGTCTTATTGCTGATGTTGATCACTATAGAAGCTCCATGACAGAGTATGAGGCCCTACTCACTAGACAGAGCATACTGGACCAAGACTTCTATGTCTGGAGGTCTAAGTTGATGATCCTCTGCAAACACCTTCATGCAGCACAAGCTAGAAGCAGGCTCCACCCTTACCTCAGTGGGCAAGAATGCCTCCCAGCTCCCCCAGGATATCTGGGATCTTGGAACACAGCCACCACTAACCCCCCAACCCTCTCCATGGACAGAGCTCTTGCCATAGATGCTGCAGCAGGGAGTGACAAAGAAGAACGACCCTGGTTCCACAACAGGTTTGGAGTCGCTTACAGGTTCAGAGAAAGCACCTATCATTGCTGCCCCTACTGTCAAAAGAGCAGTCACACTAACATGCAATGTTCCACTCCCCATGCTCGTTGCCATACCACCATCAGCTGTATAATCCCCTCATATCACCTTCACTTCAGGGATAACTGTCCTGCTGCCAACTGTCACCTAACTGACAACAACAACAAAGAAGCTTACCACCCAGCAGAGGAAGGCAACCCTGCCCTAGAGGATGAAGGATATGTAGGTCACAAAGATGAGGAAGGCAACAGCAAGTCTTGAGATGTGGGAGTCTCAGGTTGGAAAGGGGGTCGTGTCATGATAACACCCGCAGCTAAGATATGGACACATTTTTCTTTCTTCTTCCTTCCCCAATTGTGTTCCCCCATTCCCCCTCAAATACAGACTGCCCCATATTTCTCTTACTACCTTATCGTGACTCATACTGAGCCCTTAAGGCTGTCCACCTTATGCTCACTCCTTGTTCATTAGTGTTCCTTAAGGCTGTGTTCTCTGTTTCTGACTCATTACTGGGACCCCTTTCCTAGTATTCTGACTCATGCTGTACTACCAATACATATATAAGGGCTGGGTGATGTACCCAATAGCCTCAGCTTGTTCTTCATTTACAATCTGCAAATCCTAAGTCTCCCTTGAATTCCTTCTCATATTTCTCCCCAGTTTGGCCTCACAGCCTCTTCAAACACCAAGTGATACTCTAACCTTGACATTGCTCACACAGACACCTTACACACACATCGTGTAGTTATGATCCTACAGGGTCATAACACTCCAGTTCAAGATACCCAGCTGGAAGCCGTATATTGGGAAGCCTTAGTAACAAGGTTTCAGAGCTATGCTCATTGACCAATCAACAAAGTATTGTTGATCGATAAATGGACTTCATTGATCAGTAAACAAAGTCACAGGGATTAATGCCATTGGCTACTATACTTAGAAACCTTCCATGGTGTTCTACCAGGTTCCATTCTGCAGCACCCACAGATAGGATAGTGACCTACCCTAAACTATGCACAGATCATGTACTTGGGTATATAAGCTAGCTCAATACAACAGACAGTTCCTCAGACTGTCCACTTGTGACATCCCCACCTGCATCCTTCCTAGTCTACTGTGCATGACACCTTTAGGCCTCTTCCACATCCTTGTCTGCAACTGCTTGCAGTATCCAAGTACACCAAGTTATCCTCAGCATTCACTGTCAATCCCCAGTCTATCCCCTGCTCCTTGTGCCCAATGGACTTACTATCAAGTTGCATAGTAAGTCACCACATCAGGTAGTAATGGTAATAGTCTGGAGAAAGGGGTGGGGGCAAGTGAGGAGTAGGAAGAGAATAAAAGTAAGTATCTGTATCATAGCCACATAAAATCATGACAATTGCACCTTGTACCATTGACATCAGCAAATCCTTGGCAATATTACAATGCCATTATATTTGAATATAACTCCTGTATTCCAATGTAACTCCTGTACACCTTTATTTAGTGTTTTGCATGTGGGATGCATATTATGAATCCTTAGTAATGCCATCATGATCAACACTCTGGCAGACTGCAGGCAAACATGATGCCCTTGTAACTTTGTTACAATTACTTTACAATCACCCATAGCCAACATTAGAACACTAAAATAGATATCTTGTAATGGATTTGTGATGTGGTTGCACGCTTATTGTGAAGACAACAGATTATCATTACACTAGTATTAGGTAGACTATAGACAAGCAACATATACACAATGTAGTTTAAGAGATAGAGAAGCCCCCTGCTGCAGCCAACAGCACAACATGCACCCCAGAAATCATGAATCTGGTCATGTGTGTGGTGTGCACCAAGAGAGGGATGGTGGAGTGGTTGGCTGCTGGGATGGGACAAATTTGGGTCAGCATACAATGCATGAGGCAGAATATACAACCACTCACAGTCACAAGGGAGGGGCAGAGAGTGGCCCAACAAAAAAAGTGAAAAAAGCACTCAAGAGTGCTAGAACTCTCAAGCAGATGCCAGTCAGATGTGGGGGTGGTCAGGTTGAGGGTTGGTAGGGGCCAGGTCATGAAGAAATGGACAAACAATTGAGAGCATGCATGGAAAAAGACAAGGTGGCAGGTGCAAAAAAAGGTCATACAACCTGGGTCTAAAGTGCATGTGATCATTCCACAGCTTGCAGCGGTTGTGTTAGCATCTCATGGGGCTCCTGTTTGTCAGTCCAAGCATACAAAGAACCACAGTTCTCTGCACTGCAGATATATATAGCTTTGTCCTGAGCAACAACCATGTCACAGGTTTTCCAATCCATGACTGCACACCCCAGTGCCACTCCAGCTTCATGGACCTCACTTGCCGTGCCACTGCTCCAACACCCAGATGCTTGATAGACTAAGACATGGATTGTGGTCGTGATAAAAAGGTAGGTGGCCAGAGTCTCATCTGTAGGTTCACAGAATCCGAGTGCCATGACAGGCTCAGAGGGAGACTCATGCACAGTACAGGACTTCAGAAGGGCAGTGAGAGATGTGGAGCCAGAGAGGGACTGGCCTAGGTGCTTGTAAAGAATCACCATGCTGTCACCAAGTCCAATAGCAAGGAACAATAGGCCGGCTGAGAGGGCAATAGAAGAGACCCAGAGAGACATGAGCACATGGTAGAGTAAAAAGAACAAGGGAAGATACACACCAGGTGCAGTCTATTGCTGGTCTGCACCTTGATGGAGCATAATAATGTTGGCATGCTGTGCTTGTCTGTCTTCTTAAGATGCCAAATTTTGAGAAGCAGACCCCTGATGCTGTCTTCTTCCTGTAATCACAATGTCAATATTACCCCAGCTTAAGCAGAGGAAGAACAGGCAGCTGACCCCAAGAGTCACAAGGTACCCGCATCTCTCCACCATGTGTGTTATGTGTCTGGCATGAGCAACCCAACTTGAGATAGGCTCAAATTCCTTGTCCAGCACATGCACACTCCTGTGCATATCCACTACAATAACTCCAAATACGAAGATGCAATGGTTGAAATGGCAGTTGCTATTTGCAGTATATGCAGACTCACTGCAAGGTCATGGGCATCTTTGACACACACAACATCAAAGAATGGGAATTGCCTCCACTGCCCAGCTTATCAGACAGTTTCATGGTAGTAGTTGGTGTCACCTACTCCTGGTGCAAATGCTGTCAAGGATGCAGCCATTGTCTTTGCATGCAAACATTCCAGCATCTCATGGGGCTCAAAAATGTGGCATGGGAGGGGGCAGAAACGAGCCAGTCATGCTCGCAATGTTGAGGCACTTGCAAAGTTGATGTGTGCCAGCATGAGCAGGCATTACTGCATTGGGAACAGCATCATCATTGTGGCTGCTGCTGTCCTGCATTGGTTCAAGTTGACTTGAAAAAAAAAGTAATAAAAAAGGAAAACTTATCTAACTTTTGTATTGAGCCAAGTGGGCAGGGTGCCAGGTAGCAAGTAGGAGCCCAGATAATGGGGGAAAGGATGTGTGGTTGCAGCAGCAGCAGGAAGAGGAGGAAGGAGAGATAATGGTAGCAATGCTGTGGTGGGGTGGTGGAAATCAACTTCCCATGCTCACAAAAAACACAACTTTCACAAAATCACAGTAGACCCATATTTACAGTAATGCTAATGATATTTCTCAATCAAGACCCAATTGTAAAAGTGTTGTAATCATCATGCAATATGTACTTCTTGGGATGGTTGTTATGAAAGCTGAAATTGATATACATAAGTATGACAGATGTCATGATAAGGTTATAACGATTATGAGGCCACTGAGACCATTACAATATCTGGAATCCATTACATCACACTATAACTTCCACGGGAATTTGCTGATGGAACCACTGATTCCATTGCTCACACAGCACACCTCAGTGCAAGTCACACAATGTCAGTTCCCACAAGAACTTGACAGTAACTGTTATGTTTTCTTTACTATACTGTGCTTACCATACAGACTATCATTGGGACCATCATCTTTACTTTGTCATCATCCCCTCCATGCACAGACTTTACTCATACTTGATTACTTGTCTGACTCCATCTATGACTCCCATCGGTTCATCTCCGTGACTCATACTACTACTGATACTAGTAGTATTCATACTATGACCTCATCCTGATACACATAGTAGTAGTCTTAGTGGCTTTCCAAGTACTGGTACTCATAGTATCTGCTTGGTGACTTGTAGTATATAAACTGTACTCTTAGGACACTTAGACCTTAAGTCTGAGTTCTTGAATCATATCGACTCTTAACATCAAACCTCTCAGAACCAGAACCAGAACCCCAGGAACTGCATAAGTCATTTGACTTCCCAGTCTCACCCCCCTCAGTGACAGCATAAGCCAGTGTGCTTCCCTGTTCACTTATCACTGAGTCTGCACAGGGTATTCCTCTGTGCCTTCATTACTGTCAAGATCCTGCGGGATCTCGAAATATGCGATGTGCATTAAGGTAATCTGTGTGAGCAAGGTTTCAGTGGTTCAATGATGCGTGACTCAAGGAGACTTTGACAGCCAAGCTAGACAGAGGTAGAGAGGATTCAATGGAACTTGGGATTCGCAGAATGCAGACGAAGGACAAGATGGGACTACAGGGTACATCACCCAGTCCTTATATACTTAAGCAACAACACAGTGTGAGTCGTGCATAGCCTTGTTGTCACGGACTGGACTGCGCTGACCTCTTTATGCAGATTATCATTGGGACTGCACTCGTTCTTATCTTATCTCACTTCCCATCATTGCGCATTACGTTGTTGTCAGATGACTCTAGGACATGTGATGGGCTGGGTTCTACGGCCTTCCATGACGTTCCATTCCTAGGACCGGTGTATTAGTATTTACTCATCCAGGCTCACACGCTGTCAGGCGTTTTATTGTTCTTTAGTATCACATGCCATGGACATGACTCATTCCTAGGATAGCTGTACTAGGGTTCGTGACTCACTACTTAGTTTAGACTCCGCTTTAAAGCGAGTCTTACGTGTATATAAGTCGACTAGTAAAGACCAGGGATCTCCATCCTGGTCTTCTTCAATTCGCTATCTTGTCTTGTTTTCCTTTCCTTCCAGTCTGCCTTTCTTCGTCTCTCTATTCCTCTTCTTCTTTCTCTTTCAACTCTTCTCTCTCATCATCGACTTAGTGGAGGTGCTATCACGCCCTTTTCACTCTAAGGGGATCTAGTGCTCAGCCAGCCTAGTGTCCGAGAACGCCGATCTAGTGCTCAGCCAGCCTAGTGTCGAGGAAACGCCGATCACATGTTGCAAGCCACATCAAGTAGTCCAAGTCGGACATACGGTTAGCGAACCGTTACATTAAGACCAGGATCCCATCGTGGCGTTGCAAACTACAAGGGAACAGTGGGCATCAGAAGGGCCCTTTCAAGTATACGAATTACGAGGACCGGTATTACGAGATATACCAGAGTCATTCATCAAAGCAGCAGAGTGGCGCGTCCATAACGGGATCGAGCGATATCACGCCAAGTCACACGCACCAGAAGAATCCAGCTCGGAACGCTGGTATCCAGTTGAGTTCAACTTTGAACATCTCTGTTGGGTGGAAATCCGTTGGATTGAAAACCTAGAAATCGGGGGAACTTGGGAAGCTTTCTGCATCGCCGGAGAAGATTTGGGGCTTGACATTACCCCACAAGACGCAGAAGATCAAGATCGGTTGGACCGATTAGGAAGAATTCGAGGTACAATTGACGAAACTCCCACGACACGAACAAGTACGCCATCAGTGGCAAGTGAAGCAAGCGCTATTCAAGTACGGTCACCGGCACCACAAAGAGGAAGCGATCAAGTCATCGCAATACAGTTAGCTGAGTCACTACACATACAGGATCCGATCATGAGTCGTACGATGACCATGGAACCAGCCACAGGAACGATTAACCCACACACGGGGCATATGGAAATGCCCATGAACCCAGACGATGTAGCGCTATATCGCGCCATAGGGCCAGACCAGCCAGACCCTCCGACTATTCGTGAAAGACGGGCGTCACCAAGAATACCATTCGGATGGCCACGAGGAGGACAAGGACCTGGAGGAGGACCGTTTGGAGGACCACCAGGAGGAGGCGGAGGACCACCGGGAGGTGGAGGACCGCCAGCAGGAATACCAATGCCGATGCCCCAAGCCCCTCAACCAGGAGGACATCATGGGGACAAACTAGTGGGAAACCCACCCATTATCTTCACAGGAGATCGTTCCAAGGCGGAACAATTTATCACACAATGGCAACTCTACGAAGGGGTCAATATCACCAATACGCTAATGCGTAACCCATACCAACGAGCTATGTTTTTCCTCACATACATACAAGGCAACCTCGTTAACGAATGGGTGAAGGGAGTCAACGCATGGCTCAGAACACAAGTGACAACCCAAGGATGGGCAACAACAGACGAACGCCTCTGGAATGGCGTTATCGGCGCCTTCAATAGGCAGTATGCCGATGTACTGGAACAGGAGAATGCACAAGCAGAATTAGGAAGAGGCCTCCGTATTGTCATGATCTCTCACCGCGGCTATGATACGGACGCTTACTTTTCCTTTCTTCTTACCTTCCCCATTTGCCCACCCCATTCCCCTACCCATCTGTCTGGACTATTATTACTCTTCACCGTTGACTCATACTAGGCCCTTGAGGCTGTTCTCTGATTACTTCTCGCCTTCCTACTTGCGGGCCTTAAGGCTGCGTCTCCTTGTATTGACTCATCCCTAGTACATTGCCTCATACTACGTGACTCATGCTGTACATCTACTGTGTATATAAGGGCTGGACGATGTGTCCTAGAGCCCCATCCTGTTCTTCGTCTATCTCTTGCGAATCCCAGTATCAACCTTGAATCCTCTCTACTCTGTCCAGCTTGGCCTCACGGCCTCGTCTCACCTCGAGTGAATAACTAACCTTGACTCTTCGTACCACAGATCACCTTCGGCACACGTCGTGCATTTGTTTGACCCCGCAAGGTCATAACATAAGAACAGGATCCACCACGGGACGCGCTACGTCCCACCACCTGTACCCACTGAACACCGAAACCTAGTACACCCTGGCAGCCCTACAAATCGCCTTTGCTCCCAACAACCAGGCCACCCCAGTCACCCGTCGAACCCACGACGATCTACCCACCCACGTGAAGGGAACTGTCGAGTGGAACAGACCGAACCGAGGATATTATATCCCCCAGCATCTTACCCTAAACAACGCCCTCTCTCCCGTCGAGTTCATTAACAACCGTTGGCACGAGCTCAAATACGACGCGAGCGCACGAACCTTTTACACCCAGGAAAACTTATCCATCCCCATCCAAAACGTATACGGGATCGGATTCTGGGACGTGACAGATCCTCAACACCCTGACTACCAGCCCCCGTCTCGCACCCCTTCACGCACCTCTTTCCGGTTTACGCCAGGAGCATTCGACAGCAGCGACTCTTCCGAAGGATCTGACACAGTATCAGCCCACTCCGCTGTAAGCGTCCAAAGCACCCACTCACCCGTCACCGAAATCCCAACCGTCCGCTCGATCACATCAGCGTTTGGACCCCTCAACGTTAACACTCCCACTGAAACTCCCGACGTCGACATGTCAGCCAACGTCACCACAGTAGTCCCCACACACGCAAACCCCTCCAATGGTCTGAAAGGTACAGCTCCCGCTGTGTTCACCGGCGATCGTAGTCGTTCCGAATCATTCTGGAACGAGTTCCGTCGTTACCGGCTGTTAAATCGAAACAACGAATCAATCAGTATTCCTTTCTTTCGCGTGCTTACGGCCCTCTCATACATCAAAGGCCCTATGGTAGAGGACTGGGTGAATGCCCAGGACGAAGAGCTCGAGCGACGCACCGATAGTACTAAGCCAGGGAGCGTTCGCGAAAGCGACGAAATCCTCTGGCGGGAGTTCGAAGCCGCGTTCAAGGGAGCATGGACCGATACTACAAAAGTCCAAAGCGCGTATAGTCAGCTGATGAACCTAAAGATGAAGGACCTCGACATTGATACTTACAATGCAACGTTCGGCCGATTGGCCAACGCCGCCGGATGGGAGCCTGATGCGAAAGGGACTATTGACCGTTACCGGTCGGGACTCAGGGAAGCCATCCAACGCCGAGTCATAAACCGAGATACGATGCCTGACTCGATGGACGAATGGCAGAACGCTGCTCGAAAGGAAGTCGCCAAGATCAAAGAGCTCCAAAGTTCGGGACTCGTGGGAACCCGCCGAAACCAGTTATCACGTGACGGACACTCATACCAACACACGGGTCAGCGCGCCCACTCCAACTCGTCGAATAATCAACACGTTCCCATGGATGTTGACGCCGCTAATATTACCACCCCGTTTAAAAAACTAACCGATGAGGAGCGAGCACAATACCGAGCCGAGGGACGGTGCTTCAGGTGCCGCACCCAAGGCCACATGGCCCAAAATTGCCCGAAAAACGCTAACGCGCAGAACGCTTCGGGCCAACGAAACATTAACGCCCGAGAAGCTTCAGTCGCCCCTCCTACCAACCCCGTTACCCCGTCGACTCCACCATCCACGTCAAGCGTTCCACCACCCCCGCCGCCCAAACTATCCTATGCGCAGCAAATTCGAGCGCTCGAGGCGAAGATGAGCGACGAAGAACGATCGCTCTACCTCGACGCCCGCGACATGGGCGAGGATTTTTGTTCTGCCGGGCTTTGACGGTCGCAAACCCGGTACCACTCGTAGCTAACATGTACAGTAAAAAGAAGGATTCAATGACAGTCTCAATTTCAGTACACATGTGGCACAAAAAGACCGAAACAAAAGTGCTCCTAGATAGTGGAGCCACTCATAACTTCATCGACAAACGAGCAGTTAACTCCCTAGGCCTGGGAACCCGCTCCCTGCCCCACCCTCTACAAGTCAATAATGTTGACGGCTCCCTTAACCAAGAAGGGAGCATTACCCAATATTGCAACCTGTGGATCCGTCAAAAAGACAAAGTTGAAAAACTGGGTTTTTATGTCGCGAACCTGGGGAGCGATCGTATCATATTTGGGCACCCATGGTTTAGAACCTTTAACCCCTCCATTGATTGGAGTACCAACTGCCTGGAAGGAAACGACTTTAACATTGAAACAGCCGGCTACCGATCCAGAACAAAACCACTCATCCGCGTCGCCACTCCTTCGAAGTCTTCTGACCAGAAGGAAACACAAGAATCGATTCCTCCCCAATATCACCGCCACTGGAGGGTTTTTAGTGAAGAAGCCGCCCAGAGATTCCCTCCATCCCGCCCAGACGACCACGCTATTGAACTCAAACCGGGAGCCCCTGCCAAACTGGATTGCAAACTCTACAGGCAGACAGAAAAGGAACTCGAAGCCCTCAAAGCCTATATCGACGAAAATCTGGCTAAAGGGTATATCGAAGAAACTAATTCCCCCTACGCCTCTCCCGTCTTTTTCCGAGCTAAGAAAGATGGCAAACTCCGTCCTATCGTCGACTACCGAGCGCTCAATGCGTGGACAGTACGGGATGTGTACCCTTTACCCTTGATAGGAGGCATCATCGATCAACTCCAAGGGAAAAAGATTTTTACTAAGGCGGATCTACGATGGGGTTTCAACAACATACGGATCAAAGAAGAAGACCAGTGGAAGGCCGCGTTCAAAACCCCCTATGGCCTATTCAAACCCAGAGTCTTACCATTTGGAATGAACAACGCCCCCAGTACCTTCTGTAGAGCCATGAGTCGTCTCTTATGGCCCCTACTGAACAAATACCCTACAGAACTCTTCGTCTACATGGACGATATCCTTATCGCGACAGGAGACGACGTTGAGCGACATCGCCAAATTGTCCATGAAGTTCTAGACCTTCTAGAAGAAGAATCTTACTTCCTCCGTCCGGCCAAGTGCGAATTCGAACAACGCTCTATAACCTACCTGGGAATCATTGTCGACGGTGACCAACTAAAACCAGACCCCAAGAAGACGAGCGCTCTTAAGGACTGGCCACGCACTCTCCATACGGTAAAAGAAGTTCGAAGCATCCTGGGAGTCCTAGGTTACCAGCGTCCCTTCATCCCCAACTTTGCCAACATCGCACGCCCCCTCGTAGCGCTTACAAAGAAAGACCACCCGTTCTTATGGACCACGGAATGCGAGAAAGCTCTCGACTCTCTTATCGCCACTATTTTAAATAACCCCGCTCTCCATCAGCCTGATCTCAGCCGACCATTCTTCCTACAAGTCGACGCCTCCGCATTCGCCACGGGAGCTATTCTCACTCAGAAAGACGACAGGGGAAAGCACGTCACCGTAGGATTCCATTCTCAAACCTTCAACGAAGCAGAAAGGAATTACGACATCCACGATCGGGAATTCCTAGCCGTATTCCGGGGCCTCACCCATCATCGCCACCTCCTCCTAAGCTCCCCTTTTCCCACCACGGTATTCACAGACCACAAAAATCTGGAATACTATCGTCACCCACGCCACATCAATCGAAGAGTCGCCCGCTACATACCCCAACTAGCGGACTATGACTTCACCCTAGTCCACTTCCCAGGAACGGCTAACAAATCAGATGCATTATCTAGACGACCGGACTACCCACAGGGATCGGAAGATAATGATAACGTAACAGTCCTTCCCCCACACCTGTTCGCTCGAGCAGCTACCTTCTCCTCCATGGATGATAGGACCCGCGCCTGCCAACTAAGACAACCGGACCTCCTGAAAAAGTGGGCCACCACGTTCCCCCTAAAAATCGTTAACGATCTCTACTGGTACGGAGACCGGCTAGTAGTCGTGGACGACTTACCCTTAAGAAGGGGGGTAATTTCACTATATCACGACTCACCCACAGCAGGACACCCGGGCATATCCAACACGGCATGGGCAATAGCACGCGACTACTGGTGGCCTAACCTAAAACAGACGGTCACCGAATACGTCAAAGGCTGCCACATCTGTCAATCCCGGAAAAACAACCCCACAAAACCCAAACCGCCCCTGTTTCCTATTACATCGGACAATTTCACACTCCCTTTCACATCAGTTGCCATGGACTTCATCGTTAAACTACCTACGTCAGAAGGATACGATTCCATACTAACAATCACAGACACCTTTTCAAAAGCCTGTATATTCCTCCCCTGCAACGAAACTATAGACGCGGCAGGAGTTGCTTTACTATACGCCACTTACGTACTACCCCACTATGGACTACCTTCACGTATCATATCTGACCGAGATCCCCGCTTCATGGCTACCATCATCCAAGAATTATGCCGCATACTCTCCATCCAACACAACGCCAGCACGGCATACCGACCCCAAACAGATGGACAATCAGAACGTTCCAATCAGAAACTCGAACAATACTTCCGGATCTTTACAAACTTCCATCAGAACAACTGGCGCGCTCTATTACCCCTGGCCCAATTCACATTCAATGCCTGGCCAAACGCCACCACCAAGAAAGCGCCCTTCGAACTCATCATGGGACACATACCCCGCGTCCATCAAAACTTCCGAGTTACCTCATCACCGCCGCTGAACGACAGACTAAGCCTCATTACCCAAGCCCGAAAAGACGCCGCCGAAGCTCTACGCAGGTCACAAGCGATAGAACTCCCGTCGAGCTTCATCCCCTACAACAAAGGGGACCTAGTGTGGTTAGAAGGGAAGAACCTCAACACCACTCATCCCTCAGCAAAGCTAGCGCCTAGAAGGTTCGGGCCTTTCCTAGTCACAGACGCTATATCCAGAACATCTTTCCGAATCAAATTACCCCCGTCATGGAAGATCCACAACGTGTTCCACGGCACCCTCCTTACGCCCTACAAAGAAACAACCCTAAATGGTAACAAATATCAAGAGCCCGCTCCGGACCTAGTGGACGGACAACCAGAATGGGAAGTCGAACAAATCTTGGGCGCAAGGAAGAGACGCCACCAACTCCAATACCTAGTCAGGTGGAAAGGCTTCTCGGAAGCGCATGATAGCTGGGAACCCCTAACCAACATCAGCGCAGACTCCCTTATCAGAGACTACTACCGAACCCATCCCTCTGCCATCTGCGCCACTCATAAAGCGATTCAGAATCCGGAACCAAATCCCATCACCATCCGAAGGATAATCGCTATGTCTGAACCACTCTCTCCCCTTCCTCTCCTCACCCCTTCTACTCCGTCTTCTCCGAGAACTGAAACTCTCACCTACCCACTTAGCCCGCCGGGACTCCCTGTCAGGTCACCTATAACCCCACTACAGGTACCCAACCCTGAGCTTACGACGTCCCCTATGGTCCCACCTTCTACTCTCCCGTCCCCCACACTCTTGTCGCGAATTCGTGACCCTCCCCCGCCTCTCTCGCTTTACCACCGCATCTCACCTCCCACTGAGCCCCTGTCCTTGGAGGAAACCATCGAGGTATGCGAAGCCATGCTGGGAGATGGACCCCGCGCCATATTCCATGACCCCCCTCCTACTCCATCACCCCCGGGTCAACGAGCCCCCACATCTTACGTTCGATATGAACCAGGAGACCCTAACCACGACAAGTACGTGGAGCAGATCGCCCTTGACCCCCCTTACGGGGTCCCCCAGGACCCCCATTACGTACGCTTTGACCTAGACTTCGAGTCTCACCAACACTATGTCCTTGGGCTCCGAGACGATTCTGACCCACCTCGCCAAGCTTATGGTTGGCCCCTTCAGGCGGCCCCCTTCATTGGTCCCAAGATCTCACCCGCTCGTTCAGATAACTCGGCATTAGGGATCTTCGACGCTGGTTATCCGGGTGCTATAGAAGTAGACATCGCGCTGTACGAACTTCGAGACTACGGAGTGCTTGCTGACGTCGATCGCTATCGCGCCCACATGTTGGAATACGAGAACCTCTTGTGCCAGCGCAAGGTCCTGGAAGACAAATTCTTCAAATGGCGTAGTAAGTCCACGCCCCTCCGCCAACGTCTCGAGAGGGCCCAGGCCCGCAGCCGCCTCCACCCCTACATGCACCTTGGGGAACGTATCTCTGCCCCCCTCTCTCACCGCACCGCCCCCCTCCCCGAACCACAAACATTTTCTATGGCCCAGTGTCTCATGATCGACGTAGAATCAGGAGATAGCGAGTCGCTCAGACCATGGTTCGAAGACCGATGGGGCGTCAAGTACACTTTCCCCGACCCCCCTCTCCGTCGCCGTTGTGCCTACTGTCACGCCCCTAACCACTACAGTGCTTCCTGCCCCCGCCCCCATTCCAAATGCCACACCACCATCCGCTGCCTAGTGCCACGCCGCCATGCCACCTACGGCGGGGGATGCTATGCCCACCACCTCCACCTTGTCGAAGTCCCTCTACCTGCTGAACATAACCCCGCCTTGGAGGACGAGGGCTACGTAGGCCATGAAGACGAAGAGGGAGACGGGGAGTCATGAGACGTGGAGGTCTCAACGTAAGAAAGGGGGTGATGTCATGATCTCTCACCGCGGCTATGATACGGACGCTTACTTTTCCTTTCTTCTTACCTTCCCCATTTGCCCACCCCATTCCCCTACCCATCTGTCTGGACTATTATTACTCTTCACCGTTGACTCATACTAGGCCCTTGAGGCTGTTCTCTGATTACTTCTCGCCTTCCTACTTGCGGGCCTTAAGGCTGCGTCTCCTTGTATTGACTCATCCCTAGTACATTGCCTCATACTACGTGACTCATGCTGTACATCTACTGTGTATATAAGGGCTGGACGATGTGTCCTAGAGCCCCATCCTGTTCTTCGTCTATCTCTTGCGAATCCCAGTATCAACCTTGAATCCTCTCTACTCTGTCCAGCTTGGCCTCACGGCCTCGTCTCACCTCGAGTGAATAACTAACCTTGACTCTTCGTACCACAGATCACCTTCGGCACACGTCGTGCATTTGTTTGACCCCGCAAGGTCATAACACGTATGCAGAACGGAGATCTGGATGGCCTCATTACGAGATTTGAACAATTGGTGCGCCACGCCAATTATGACGTCAACCAGCCACTGGTGTTGCGGATCTTCACAGATGCATTGCCGCATACGATGTACGAATACATCTTCAAAAATGTCCAACCACGGGACTACGAGGGATGGCGCGAAGCCTCTATACAACAACAAAAGGTGTTCGTACACATGAAGAGTCGACTCGAACAGTTCAACCCCAGGAAAAATACGACAACAGGGGGCAGCAATTGGAAGGGCAACAATTACAACAACAACGCCAATCGATGGCGTCGACCGAACATTCCAAACCTGCCAGATCCAAACGCAATGGATTTATCACCGGGAAGGGCTCGTCTAGCTCAGGCAGAAGATTATGAACCAGGAAGGAACCGCTATCAGCCTCCGAGGGAGGCGGGACGAGGAACTAGCACGCCAGTAGGACAAAGGAAAGTCCTCACATGTTTCAACTGTGGCAAACCAGGTCACTTTAAAGGAGATTGTCGACAGCCCTTGAGGCAAAACCCTTGCTATCGACAAAACCAAGGACCACCACGAGCTCGCCAGGCGGCGGCAGAAGAAGACGGCTTATACGCCGCTCGAAGCATTGTAGATGACCGAAGTGTCATTGAAGGACGCACCTCTCAACAAAAGGCTCAAGCTTGGCTTGAAGGAGTAGCCGAAGAACCCGACGAAGTCAAAGACCTCGTCATGCAACAATTGTGGAGGCGAGAGGATTTTCAAAATGCCTGAACCCAACGGCCTGGGTGAGGGCTCTTCGTTGTAACTCTGTATACATCACACGCTACCGTTCTATGAGAATTCCAGTGTCGATTCGTACAAGTTGCTTCATGGCCGATAAACGAGCGCTAGTAGATTCGGGGGCCACTGATAACTTCATGCACCCTAATTTCGCGACGAAGATGGGTTTGGGAATGAAGGAGCTCCCAACGCCCAGGAAGATATTCAATATTGACAACACCACCAACAAATCGGGGAAAATCACGCACTATCTCGACCTCGATGTATACGCTAAAGGAATACACAGGGAGATGCGATTCCTAATCACGGACATAGGAAGTGAAGACATCCTACTAGGCTACCCATGGCTAGCATCATTCGAACCCAAATTCAGTTGGAGGCACGCGGTAATTGACGAACGCGTTCTCCCAGTCATCATCTCGTCAGTCAACCCTCGCATCATCAAACCGCGGCTGGTAATTGCCGCAACCTTAACTGAGGAAGACAAACATCATATCGTCCGCACACTTGAATCACAGTCAACCATTCGAGGTGTATCAACCGAACTGGCCATTCAAGCTGGACAAAACCAAGTAGCAGCGGAAGTCCCGAAGGTATACGAACGATTCGCAAAACTGTTCAGCAGCAAAGCATCATCCCGATTTCCACCGTCGAGGCCATGGGACCATGCCATTGACTTCAAGCCGTCTGCGCCAGACGCACTTCCCTGTAAAGTGTACCCGATGACCCAAGATGAAGACAAATCACTGCTCAAATTCCTGCAGGAACAGGAAGCTAAGGGATATATTCGTCCCTCTATTTCCCCCTATGCATCACCCTTCTTCTTTATACAGAAGAAAGATGGAAAACTGAGGCCGGTACAAGACTATCGGCGTATCAATGACATTACAATCAGCAATCAGTACCCTCTCCCATTAATCACAGACCTCCTAACGGATCTCAGTGGAGCCAAGATTTTCACCAAGCTAGACGTGAAAGACGGCTACAACAACATCCGCATCAAGGAGGGAGACGAACACAAAGCCGCTTTCAAGACCAAATACGGACTATGGGAGCCGCTAGTCATGTTTTTCGGGCTGAAAAATTCACCAGCTACGTTCCAAAACATGATGAACTACGAATATAGGGACACTATTGATTTTTGGAATGCCAGGGGGACAGCAATACGCATCTACATGGACGACATAGCAATCGCAACCAGCACCACCTTGGAGGACCATATCAAGGCAGTATCAGCAGTATTTGAGGTCGCAGAACGATTGGACCTCTATTTCAAACCAGAAAAATGCACGTTCCATGCCCCACGTATGGATTACCTGGGGGTAATCCTTGAAAAGGGGATAACGCGCATGGACCCCGTTAAAATTGCGGGCATCAAAAACTGGCCTACGCCCACCAAAGTTAAGGACATCAGATCTTTTTTGGGCTTTTGCAACTTTTACCGACCATTCATTCGAGGATTTGCGCATATAGCCCGACCACTCAACGAACTAACACGCAAAGATGCTGAATGGCTATGGACAGAACGATGTCAAAAGGCCTTCGATGAACTGCGAAACCGGGTCACAAGCGAACCGGTGCTTGCACACCCGGAACTGGACAAACAATTCGAGTTGGAAGTTGACGCTTCAGGTTTTGCAGTAGGAGCAGTACTCCTGCAAAAGAAGGAAGACGGCAAACGACACCCCATTGCCTACTTTTCGAAAACCTTGAACGAAGCACAACGAAACTACGACATCGCAGACTTGGAACTGTTGGCGGTGGTAATGTCGTTAGATAACTGGAGGTCGTTTTTAGCCGGCTCCCCACACAAGGTTATCGTCTACTCAGATCATCAAAATCTGCTGTATTGGAAGGAGCCACACAAGATCAGCAGGCGTGTAGCCAGGGAAGTACTACGCCTATCTGAGTATAACATTGAAATCCGTCACATCAAGGGAACAGCCAACGGACGCGCAGATGCATTATCAAGGAGACCGGATTACGATCAAGGTACTGAAGACAACACAAATGTAACGGTGCTCCCAGAACATCTGTTTGCAAGAACTACGGTGACAGTCGAACAACAACACCGTCAAGACGAAGAGCGTCTCAAGCCATGGGTTGATCCACATCAACTAAAACAATTGAATGGCGTCTGGTATAAAGAAGGACGAGTGGTAGTCACTGATGAACTATCAGGCAAGCGCGACCTCATACGAGCGCATCACGATCCACCAGTGCATGGCCACCCCGGTATCAACAGAACGACGCAAATCGTCGAACGCAATTATTGGTGGCCACAACTACGCCAAGAGGTCAAGGATTACGTACAAGGATGCGCTGACTGCCAGTGTCACAAGGTCAATAACCGACCAACCAAAGCGCCTTTGAGGCCCATATATCCCAAGCCCGAAGCTATGCCATTCGAAACTATTGCATTAGACTTCATCACTAAACTCCCCGAATCGCAGGGATACAACTCCATTCTGACGGTCACAGACCACGACTGCACCAAGGCAGCTATATTCATACCATGCCGAGAAGAGATCAATGCAGAAGGAACGGCGGCACTATACATCAAACACGTGTTCGCACATTTCGGATTGCCAAGGAAGGTCATCAGCGATCGAGATCCGCGATTCATATCAAAATTCATGCAAGAAGTATGCCGCATCACCGGGATAGAGAGGAACCCGTCTACGGCCTACCATCCTCGGACGGATGGACAGTCGGAGCGCTCTAATCAATGGGTTGAGACCGCTATCAGGTTCATTTCCGACCACCATCAGACAAATTGGGCCCCCTATCTCCCCGTCGCGCAATTCGCGCATAACAATTGGACAAGCGAAACCACGAGGAAGTCACCATTCTTCCTTCTGATGGGCTATCATCCACGCGCTGATTGGATTTCGTCATCGTCCCCTCTACCACAGGTCACGTTGCGCCTTGAACAATTGAAACAGGCACGAGATACGGCGCAACAACTCATGATCAAGGCCCAACAGTCATGGGTCAAACAACGAGATACGCCCAAGTACAAGGAAGGCGACCAAGTATGGTTAGAAGGCAAGAACCTCCGTCTAAATCAGCCGACCGCCAAGCTTGCGCCCAGGAGACATGGGCCATTTAAGGTAATCAAGGTACTATCACCGGTCAGTTATCAACTAGCCCTTCCCACGCAGTGGAGCATTCACCCCGTGTTTCACATCGATCTTCTCACACCATATCGCGAGACAATAACGCATGGCCCCAACTATCAGCGCCCAGTGCCTGAACTTGTGGACGGGGAAGAAGAATACTCCGTGGAGAAGATTCTAGACTCTCGGAAGTTCGGCAGAAGACGGCGTCTTCAATATTTGGTCAAATGGGAAGGCTACCCTGACTCCGACAACATGTGGGTCGATAAGGATGACGTCTTCGCAGATGATAAGGTGCGGGAGTTCAAAACTTCGAACCCCACCAAGGAAACACATATAAGGAGCCTCTCATCCGCTAAGTCTCCTCACCCCTCAGCTCTACACACTTCTCAACTACTCCAACAACACGCAGTTCGATACTTGACCCCCACAATGATTTTTACCAACCCTACCAACACTGATATCATCCCTCGCTCTGCTCCAATTGACATTCCCATCCGACCTCTTGTAGATGACCATGGCGTGGTACTGCCACGCACCCCTCCTTCTCCCACGCCGCCGACCACCCTACTGTTTGGTAACAGGGTAGAAACTCCGGCATCCTGGCCACCGTCCGACGATATGAACATCGAAACCCACACACCACCAAGGGAGCCTGAGGTCGCCGGAAACAACCCGTGGACACCCATTGCAGCGTTAAGCAGGGACCCATCCCCTTTCTTCCCGGGGGGACCAAAGGCTACCCCTGAAAAGGGGATCGAGGCGGTGCCTCTGGCAGGACTGGGTGAAAACCCTGGGACCCCGCTGATTGATACCCCGGAGTATAACTATGACCTCACATCCCCGCCATCGCCACGGGATTCCTCCCCTACGCCATCTAGCCCCCACGCGGGATCGTCTCAGGCCCCCCTTGCGGATCATGATTACAAGGGGTGCACTAAACACTGTTTCGACGTAACCTATACCCTGCATCACCACGATCACACTGCGGCGGAACCGACTTGGACAACGGCCACGATGGTTGAAGAAAGGCCCCAGAAACACCCCAAGGTATGGGGGTACGGGATGGAATACAAGGCAACGCCAACCTGGGAGCGGTTGGATAGGTGGGATGGTTGGGAAGACGACGAATTGGACACGTTGCGAGCGGTATTGGGCGACACTCTCAAGAATCTCACTTCGGCCATCCAGCGTAGGCGCTGGAACTGAAAAGGGGATAATGTCACGGACTGGACTGCGCTGACCTCTTTATGCAGATTATCATTGGGACTGCACTCGTTCTTATCTTATCTCACTTCCCATCATTGCGCATTACGTTGTTGTCAGATGACTCTAGGACATGTGATGGGCTGGGTTCTACGGCCTTCCATGACGTTCCATTCCTAGGACCGGTGTATTAGTATTTACTCATCCAGGCTCACACGCTGTCAGGCGTTTTATTGTTCTTTAGTATCACATGCCATGGACATGACTCATTCCTAGGATAGCTGTACTAGGGTTCGTGACTCACTACTTAGTTTAGACTCCGCTTTAAAGCGAGTCTTACGTGTATATAAGTCGACTAGTAAAGACCAGGGATCTCCATCCTGGTCTTCTTCAATTCGCTATCTTGTCTTGTTTTCCTTTCCTTCCAGTCTGCCTTTCTTCGTCTCTCTATTCCTCTTCTTCTTTCTCTTTCAACTCTTCTCTCTCATCATCGACTTAGTGGAGGTGCTATCACGCCCTTTTCACTCTAAGGGGATCTAGTGCTCAGCCAGCCTAGTGTCCGAGAACGCCGATCTAGTGCTCAGCCAGCCTAGTGTCGAGGAAACGCCGATCACATGTTGCAAGCCACATCAAGTAGTCCAAGTCGGACATACGGTTAGCGAACCGTTACACTTGTAGCCTAGGAGAGTAGTCCTAGGAATGAGTCATGTACAGTACGGGAGGACAGCCTCCAGGGACAAGTAGACAAGGGGCATGGCCTTAAGGAACTAATAGATGAGAAGGGAACAAAGGATAGGTAAACAGTAGTCTGTTAATGGGATGACGAGGGGCGAGCAAATGGATGGAAAAGAAGGAGAAAAATTAGCGTCCGAATCATAGTCGCTGGTGGAATCATGACACCGCCCCCTTACTAGATTGAGGCTCCCACGCCTCAAGACTCTCTGTCTCCTTCTTCGTCTTCGTGACCTACATACCCTTCTTCTTCCAATGCAGGGTTCGAGACGATAGGGTCATTATGATAGTAAGGGCAGACATCTCCATGGTAGGGGTGGCGACGAGGGATAAGACAGCGGGGAAGGGTATGGCACTTGGAGTGGGGACAATCACATTCGGGCGGGGCATGCTCACGGCCATGGCAATAGGTGCACCTATGTCGGAACTCAGCATCAGGGAAAGTGTACTTGACTCCCCAGCGTTCTTCAAACCAGGATCACTGAGATTCCTGTTCTCCAGCCTGGGCATCGATTGACAGACAGGAGGACATGGTGAAGGTCTGGGGGGTGGCTGTGAATGGTCCCTGGGTGTGGTGCTGAGAGGGGCGAGTGATGGGCTCGCCTTGATACAGGTAAGGGTGGAGACGATTTCTGGCATGAGCTTTAATGAGACAGACACAGGGGCCAAGTGACCTGGACCTCCAGCTGGAGAGCTTCTTGTCTAGGAGTCTCTTTTCCTCCAGTAGGGCTTCATATTCCAGCATGTGACCTCTGTATCTGTCAACATCTGTGGTCACTCCATAGTCCTTAAGCTTGTACAGGGCTATGTCGACCTCCACTGCTCCTGGGTAGCCTGTGTCAAAGATTCCCAGTGCTTTGTTGTCGGAGCAGTTAGTGGAGAGACGAGGGCCGATGAACGGGGCTGCCTCTAGGGGCCACCTGTATGGCGACAGGGGGGGGGTAGAATCGTCACGGAGCCCGAGCACGTAGTGCTGGTGGGTGCCGAAGTCAAGGTCAAAGCGGACATAGTGGGGGAGTGAGGGTTCCCCAAAAGGAGGGTTGAGGGAGATCCTCTGGACATAGCGGTCATGGTTAGGATCCCCAGGTTCGTACTTGACATAAGATGTAGGTGCCAGCTCCCCTAAGGCGGGTGGAGGGGGAGGTGGGTCATGATATATAGCTCGGGGTCCATCTCCCAATGTTGCTTCACATACCTCAATGACTTCTTCGAGGGTGAGCAGGACAGTGGGGGGCGAGATGCAGGGATAGAGGGAAAGAGGGGGAGGCAGGTTCTGGATTCAGGTTATGAGAGCGGGCGAGGGGAGAGTAGAGGGAGGGACCATGGGGGAAGTGGTAAAGGTGAGGGGGGGGTCTTGGATTGGTGACCTTGGGGAGCGGGGAGGGAGTCCTGGGGGACTGATGGGATAGGTGAGAGGTTCTGTGTCCGGAGAAGAGGGAGGAGAAGGGGTGAGGAGGGGGAGCAGGGAGAGTGGGTCAGACATGTTTATGGTTCGGATGATGATAGTAGGGGTAGAGGAAGGGTTTTTATAGGACGTGCAGATGGAGGACGGGTGATCGTGGTAAAACTTCTGAATCAGTTGATTGGCATTGATGTTGGAGAGGGGTTCCCAGCTGTCATGAGCTTCAGAGAACCCTTTCCACCTGACCAGGTATTGGAGTTGTTGTCGTCTCTTCCTTGCGCCCAGGATCTGTTCGACTTCCCATTCCGGTTGTCCATTCACAAGGTCAGGAGTGGGTTCCTGGTAATGGTTCCCATTTGTGGTAGTTTCTTTGTAGGGTGTAAGGAGGGTGCTGTGAAAGATGTTATGGATTTGCCAGGTGGCTGGCAATTTGAGGCAGAAGGACGTTCTAGACACAACAGACGTGACCAGGAAAGGCCCATATCTCCTGGGCGCAAGCTTTGCTGATGGGTGCGTGGTGTTCAGGTTTTTACCTTCTAACCATACGCAGTCGCCAACACAATAAGGGACAAAGTTTGATGGGAGTTCCAGCGCTTGTGACTTGCAGAGGGCATCTGCTGCGTCCTTTCTGGCTTGACCAATAAGAGCCAGTTGGTCGTTTAAGGGTGGTGAAGTGGTGATTCTAAATGTTTGGTGGACGTGTGGAATGTGTCCCATGATGAGTTCAAAGGGTGCTTTTTTGGTGGTGGCATTTGGCCACGTGTTGAAAGCAAATTGTGCGAGGGGGAGGAGGTGGTGCCAGTTGTTCTGATGGAAGTTTGTAAAGATGCGGGTGTATTGTTTGAGCTTCTGATTAGAGTGTTCTGATTGACCATCAGTTTGGGGCCGATATGCTGTGCTGGCATTGTGTTGGATGGACAAAATACAACAAAGTTCCTGGATGATGGCGGCCATGAAACGAGGGTCTCGGTCCGATATAATACATGATGGTAGTCTGTAGTGGGGTAGAACATAAGTAGTGTATAGTAGTGCAGTTCCCGCAGTGTCTATAGTCTCATGGCAGGGGATGAAAATGCATGCTTTGGAGAAAGTGTCAGTGATTGTAAGTATTGAATCGTATCCTTCTGAAATAGGTAGTTTGACTATGAAGTCCATGGCTACTGAGGTGAAGGGGAGGGTGAAATTATCTGATGGGATAGGGAATAAAGGGGGCTTTGGTTTGGTAGGGTTGTTTTTCCATGATTGGCACATGTGGCATCCCTTGATGTAGTCGGTAATGGTTTGTTTCATGTTAGGCCACCAGTAGTCATGCACAATGGTCCATGTTGTATTTGAAATTCCTGGGTGTCCGGCCGTGGGAGAGTTGTGGTAGAGGGAAATTACCCCCCTTCTCAAGGGTAAGTCGTCCACGACTACCAGTCTGTCTCCATACCAATATAGGTTGTCTATGCCTTTGAGGGGAAACGTGGTTGCCCATTGTTTGAGTAGGGAGTTCTGTTGTAATTGGCAGGCGTGTGTCCTGTCATTGATGGAGGAGAAAGTGGTGGCACGTGCAAATAGGTGGGGAGGTAAAACTGTGACATTGTCGTTGTCTTCTTCTCCTTGGGGGTAATCAGGCCTTCTCGATAGGGCATCTGCTTTATTCGCCGTTCCCAGGAAGTGTACCAAGGTGAAGTTGTAGTCTGCCAATTGGGGAATGTAGTGCGCTACTCTTCTGTTGATGTGACATGGGTGGCAGTAATATTCAAGATTTTTGTGGTCGGTGAAAACGGTGATGGGGAATGGGGAGCTGAGGAGGAGGTGGCAGTGGTGAGTGAGACCTCGGTATACAGTGAGGAATTCGCGGTCATGGATGTCGTAGTTCTGTTCTGCCTCATTGAAGGTTTGGGAGTGGAAACCCACTGCTACATGTTTTCCCCTTTCGTCCTTTTGGGTTAGGATGGCTCCCGTGGCAAATGCCAAGGCATCCACTTGGAGGAAGAAAGGGCGACCAAGGTCAGGTTGGTGGAGGGCAGGGTTGTCCAGAATGATAGAGATAAGGGAGTTGAGCGCTTTGGTGCATTCCGGGGTCCACAGGAAGGGGTGGTCTTTTTTTGTCAGAGTGACTAAAGGGCGTGCGATGTTAGCATAGTTGGGAATGAAGGGGTATTGGTAGCCCAGAACTCCCAAGATGCTCCAGACTTCCTTGACTGTGTGGAGGGTGTGTGGCCAGTCTCTGAGGGCGCTAGTTTTCTTGGGGTCAGGTCTGAGCTGGTTGCCGTCAACTATGATCCCTAAGTATGTCAGGGACTGCTGTTCGAACTCGCACTTAGCAGGGCGAAGGAAGTAAGATTCTTCTTCTAGGAGGTCTAGGACCTCGTGGAAAATTTGTCAATGTCTTTCTTCATCTTCCCCTGTGGCGATGAGGATGTCATCCATATAGACGAAGAGTTCTGTGGGATATTTATCTAACAACCGTTTCAGGAGTCGACTCATGGCTCTACAGAAGGTGCTGGGGGCATTGTTCATTCCGAAGGGCATAGCCGCAGGTTTGAACAGGCCATAAGGAGTTTTGAAAGCAGCCTTCCACTGGTCTTCTTCCTTGATGCGTATATTGTTGAACCCCCACCACAGGTCTGCCTTAGTAAAGATCCTCTTCCCTTGAAGCTGGTCGATGATACTACCTATTAGAGGTAAGGGGTAGACATCTCGTACTGTCCATGTGTTGAGAGCCTGGTAGTCAACAATAGGGCGGAGTTTGCTGTCTTTCTTGGCACGGAAAAACACTGGAGACGCATAGGGGGAGTTGGTTTTGACGATGTACCCCTTGGCTAAGTTTTCATCGATGTACTCTTTGAGGGCTTTCAACTCTGCTTCAGTCTGTCTGTAAATTTTACAGTCAAGTTTAGCAGGGGCCCCAGGTTTGAGTTCAATGGCATGGTCATCTAGCCGGGAGGGGGGGAAGTGTTGAGCGGCTTCTTCACTGAATACCCTCCAGTGTCGGTGGTATTGTTTGGGGATCAGTTGTTGGGTTTCGGCTTGGTCAGAGGGAGGGGTAAAGTGAATGGTCGCAGTTCATGATCTGGGTTTAGCACGGTATCCAGCGGTTTCAACAGTGATGTCCTCTCCTTCTAGCTGGTTGGATCTCCAGTCGATGGAGGGGTTGAATGACTTGAACCAAGGGTGCCCGAGAATGATGTGGTCGCTTCCCAGGTTAGCAACATAGAATCCTAGTTTGACATTTTTGTCTCCTTGACAGATCCAGAGGTTGCAGAAACGGGTAATGCTTCCTTTGCTGTTAATGGTACCATCAACATTGTTGACCTGAAGGGGGTGAGGGAGAGCTCTGGTTCCTAGGCCAAGAGAGGTGACGGCCTGCTTGTCGATGAAGTTGTGTGTTGCTCCACTGTCTAGTAAAGCAGTGGTTTCGGTCTTTTTGTGCCACATGTAAACAGAAAGGGGGATTGTCATTGAGTCTTTCTTCTTACTGTACATGGTAGCTACTGTTGCCGGGGCTGCGACCTTCAGTACCCAGCAGAGCAAAAATCCTCGCCCATATCACGGGTGTCGAGGTAGTTGCTGCATTCCTCTTCGGTCATCTTTTCTTTGAGGGCGCGAATTTGTTGTGCCAGGGACTGCTTTGGGGGAACGGGTGGCGGTGTGTTAGGAGTGGGTGCAGGGGTGGTGGCAATGGTGGTGGTGGCTGCGGTGGGGGTGGATGCCATGGATTCACAAACATTCGAGTTTGTCCAGTTCGGGGTGTTAGCATTTTTCAGGCAGTTTCGAGCCATGTGGCCCTGGATCCTGCAATGGAAACACCTGCCCTCGGCGTGGTACTTGGTGCATTCTTTGTCAGTCAGTTTACGGAAAGGAACAGATATATTTGCAGAATCAACGTCCATAGGGACATGCTGGCTGTTTGACGAGGGATGGGACATGTGTTGGTTCCCGGTTTGGTATGCATGCTGGTCACGTGGTTGGTTTCGGCATGGGCCGATGAGTCCAGCGCTCTGGAGTTCTTTGATCCGACTGACTTCTTTTTGGGCAGCATTCTTCCATTCATCCATCGTGGTAGGCAGGTTTTCGCAATTTACGACTCGACAATGGACGTTTTCTCGAAGACCAGCACGGTATCGGGCGATGGTACCCTTCACATTGGCTTCCCATTCAGTGGTGGCAGCCAACCTCTCGAACGTTGTGTTGTAAGTATTGATGTCGAGGTCCCTCATTTGCAACTTCATTAGCTGATTGTATGTGCTTTGAGTTCGAGCAGTGTCTTTCCATGCAGATTGGAAGGCGGTTTCGAACTCGGTCCAGAGGACCTCGTTTGCTTCGGTGACGTGAGGGGTTTGAGTGGTATCGACTCGTTGTTCTAGGAGGGCGGCTTGGCTATTTACCCAATCTTCTGTGATGGGTCTGCAGATGTAGGATAGGGCGGTAAGTACTCTATAAAAGGGTACACTGATTGATTCGTTGCTTCTGTTTAGCAGCCGATATTGACGGAACTCATTCCAAAACGAATCGGACTTCGAGCAATCTCCGTTGAAGATAACAGGGGCTATCCCCTTTAAGCCGTTTGAAGGTGAGTGGGCAGCAGTTGTGGTGGCATTTACTGACATAGTCACGTCAGGGGGACTGGGAGGACGGATCGGCAGGATTGTTGGTGGGGCTGTGGGGCTGAACGAGATTGACGCGGCATCAAGGGAGAGCATAGGTTTGGGGACGGCTGGTGAGTTTGGATCGTGAATACTGTCCACGCTTAGGGCAGTGTGGGCTGACACAGTGCTAGATCCGGACGATGAGGATATCCTGCTGGGATTGTATCGGAAACCAGAGCACGAGGGGGCACAGGAGGGTGGTGTGTAGTCTGGGTGTTGGGGGTCTGTGATTTTCCAATATCCAATGTTGAATTTGTTGTCTATCTCAATTTGGTGGCTCAAGTGGATGGTGTAGGTGCGTTGGACTCCTGAATAGACAATGCCATACCAGAAATTGTTGATGAACTCGACTGGGGACGCGATGTTGTTAGGTGAGTATCTTTGTGGGATGTAATATCCGTTTCCGATTCCTCCTGGTCTTTGCCACTCGATGGATCCTTTGACATGATCGGGGAGGTTGTCACTTGTGCGACGGGTGATGGGTACTTGAGAGTCATCTAGGGGGATGTTGACTTGTAGGGAAACCACAGTGTTACGGGGGGTGCAGAGTTTGGTGGGACGAGGTGTGGTAGACAAGTAGGGATCTTGTCCTTATGTCAAGATCCTGCAGGATCTCGAAATACACAACGTGCATTAAGGTAATCTGTGTGAGCAAGGTTTCAGTGGTTCAATGATGCGTGACTCAAGGAGGCTTTGACAGCCAAGCTAGACAGAGGTAGAGAGGATTCAATGGAACTTGGGATTTGCAGAATGCAGACGAAGGACAAGATGGGACTACAGGGTACATCACCCAGTCCTTATATACTTAAGCAACAACACAGTGTGAGTCGTGCATAGCCTCGTAGCCTAGGAGAGTAGTCCTAGGAATGAGTCATGTACAGTACGGGAGGACAGCCTCCAGGGACAAGTAGACAAGGGGCATGGCCTTAAGGAACTAATAGATGAGAAGGGAACAAAGGATAGGTAAACAGTAGTCCGTTAATGGGATGATGAGGGGCGAGCAAATGGATGGAAAAGAAAGAGAAAAATTAGCGTCCAAATCATAGTCACTGGTGGAATCATGACAATTACAATGGAACCCCCATACATTGTTCCTCATCCAGCAGAGCTCACTCATCAACTATGTACCAACTGGTTATGTATTAGAGCTCAAAACCGACAATGTAGCCATAGTCTTGAATCTGCTCAAGTCAAGCAACATGTGCCATCGACACATAACAGTAACCTCCACCTCAAATTTACAGATGAACCTCCCCTCATCCTAATTCAGGCCAGCATCCGTGGTGAATGCAGCAGTACTGGCACATTTGACATCTGAAGGTCCATCAAATCTACAATGACTTTCACACTGTGGTATGGGTCCCATCACTGCGTCGCTTCAGTCGACCAATGCATGGACCGTTCAAAATTCAATGCTCATCTCGAAAAGAGGCCGTTGCGGGACGCGCTGGATCCTGCATCTAACCGCAGAGGTACTGGCTTCCGTTACTGTAGTCCATTGTCCACAATATATTAAACCAAGGTCGATTTTGAATGGACGGGCACGCCCTGCTCCTACCCACTTCGCCACGGCGAAGCCTTTCAGCTTGCTATCAATCAGTCCCACTTCCCGATTCCATGAATTTGTCCTGGAGGGATGCGCAGCTT
Source organism: Lactarius tabidus (assembly GCA_963281015.1). NCBI lineage: Eukaryota > Fungi > Basidiomycota > Agaricomycetes > Russulales > Russulaceae > Lactarius > Lactarius tabidus. The sequence continues at coordinate 2,693,931 of OY725473.1, forward strand.
TTCTGCTGGAGGTATATTCCCGAAATACGCGTAGATAGAACGGTAAATATCCTCAGAGTTGAATACCCTCACCACGTATACGTGAGTAAGTTCACGTCTTAAGAGAAGTACGTGCCAGTGGTGGTGGGAATCATCAAACTTCATTACCCTCAAGATTGGTACCCTGAGGTCTCGTCAAACAATGCCGAATGGGTAAGAAACCCAGCTCACCAGCTTCGGCAGCCGCAAATATACGTCTGTGCCTGTGCCAAAATCGAGGTCAGTATGTGACATATTGTCACGTAGGTCGGACGCCTCACCCCACCCGTCTAGAGAGACAAGCTCCAAGGAACCCCCGAAGTACCTGACACGATCGGTTTTCGGCTTGAATCGTAATTGGCTTTAGGACTCACCTTGAAAATATGTTACACAGTGCAAGACCGATTCCAAGTCTGGGACGATGGACTGATCCAGATTTACGTTCGGAATTGTTTTGCAGAGGGGTCCCATTCTCGACTCGCGGCCACTCGTCCTTCCATCGTTGGACCAGTTCTTCTACAGTCGCACGCACCCCAGTTGGGCTTGCGCAAATCGTTCGGAGGGGACCAAGATGGTCCTGTTCTAGTCGCGAGGCATTGCGGATGTGCGAGAAGGAGAAGAGATCAGAAGGGGTACAAATTTGCGGGCTCAATAAGCCACCGCCTGGTCTTATGGGTCAACCGACTTTTGTGCAATGTGATGAACAGCACCTTGGTCTGAAATCCGCATCCCTATGCTATCAGGCGCTGCAACAATTGTGACCGAAATAGCAGGAAGATCTGACTTCTTGCCGTGCTTTGCTACCGTTGCTTGCATGGCCTGTGTCAACTTGAGAACTAGTCCTCGTACATGCAAAGAACGGAGAACGCACGTTCTTCAGCAACTCGAAGACGATGTACCTGAACAAAAATCAACGAGATCCCGAAGAGAAGAAAGGAATGCTGACTCTAAGTGTTCTTTGATATAGGCGAACTGTGTATCAATGTGACCCTCAATGATAACCCCCGGCCATCGTAGATCGTAGCCTCTCAAGAAAGGGTCGTCAGAGCCGCGAGTTAGTTGGTGTAGTAGAGCTGTGCATCTTCGCACGCTTTTTGCCACGTTCAGGCCAGTGTAAATGATGCCAACGTGACTATCTCCTCCACTTGTTACCTGATTTCTACCTGCGACAGTGTCCGAAAGCGCAATATGGTGTTCTGCAAGGACCCGCCGTGAGATTCGGGAGACCAGCATCCGTCTCATAAATGCGTCAAGCTGGTCTGGGGGGAGATGTGGAGAAGCTAACGTGAGGCCAAGGGACAGGTTTGGAATCACAATAGCACTGTGAGGGCGTGAGTGGAAATAATGGAGTCACAGCATACATACGCACTGTTCGTCAAGAAGGCCCTGTAAGAATGTACAGAAACGGTCGTTCTCCTCCAATGTTTCAATTTTCGGAAATCGGCGCAACCTGGTGGGAAGGTTTGGCCTACGTTAGATCACTGGTTATCGTAGAAGGAGAGAAAGTATACTTCTCGAATGCAGACCAGTATAGCTGAGGGATGTAGCAGTGTTGTGAAAACCATCATCAAAGAATGCTCACCTCATATACCCTTGTTACTCCTGCTTGCATAACGACAACATACGGAAGAGCCTGCAGGTCCCGTATTCTATGTGCTATGCGTACGGGAAGCTCTGCGCGGACATAGTTTGCACTCTGGACGGATATTTATTGTATTCGAGCAAAGTTAGAATGAAACAGACCTTGATGAGACGCTCTTCACTCATGAAGCGGCCATAGAAGACCTAAATGAGACATCTGCTCGTCTATCGCTCTCTAGTCGATAATTTACCATGTACCAGCTGTCGCAAGCTCAACCTCTGGGCCTCTTTTGCGGCGTATGACTCCAATTGCCGATTTTGGTAGAAGTGTAGACTCGTAGACTGGAATCTTGCCTGAGCCCAACAACGGGCTAAACGTTTAGATGGAGAGACCATGGAATTAAGAATCATTCCGATGAGCAGTGGATCCGAGGGGCGAAGTGGAATCTAAATGTGCAAGTTCATCCGAGCGCAAGGCAAGCATATTTCATAAAACACCACAGATAACTCCTACGACGATAAATATTATTAAAATATTATTATAGCTTGCATTCCGGAGGCCCGGGCCGGATAACTATGTCAGAGTGTGCGCTGGTGTCAGTGCAATGAAGCACCCTCCATTAACCCTTTCCCAATCCTCCAGCAAGGGTGGTTCACACCCAGCTCTACTGTCTCGTTTTACGTCTCTCTCATATTGTTTCTACTGGACGTACACACATCTTCTTTAGGCGTCTCTACACGGTTTGTCACAACAATGTCTCCAGTTTCCTTTACTGAATGGAACGACCAGGACTGCACACCCGATTTTTGGCCCCGAGTATGGATCCAGGTCCTTCCGTCTATGACTACACAGAAGGCGCTTCTGCAATCGATATTTCCGTGGCCGTTTCCAACTTCCGCCGCTCTCGCCAAGACTCTCAACACAGCCTTTCGTACGATGACCATCAAGGGTCGATGTTCGATGGACCAGGACACGGCGTGAATCCGAGCAGTATTTCGAGGATGAGTCTTCACCGCCCGCGTAGCCGTCGGCAGAGCGGAGCGAGCCAAACGTCGGGTGCTCGCCGAAGCACAGATTTCACTCATGCACCAAACCAAATTCCAGACGATGACGATTCAGCACAGGAGGAGGACATATCTGGAGAACGATTTCTACTACGCAGAGGAAGGAGGTCACCGTCGCCTCGCAGGAATGGCGTGTTCGGTGGTATTGCTCATCTCTTTGGACGCGACACAGCTGGGGATGCCTCCTCGTCGCGGCGGCGGACATCCATCTCGCAACATTCCCGTACGTCCTCTCTGCTATGGGGACGCCGCTCGGAGGAAGGGTCTCAGGCAGGCAGCGTTATCGAAAGCGACGGCGATGATCGCTGGGGGTACTCCTCTGGTGAAGAAGATGAGCCCTCTGACGCTGAAGATATTACCAAGTCCCCTGTGGTGATCGAAAGATCATTTGACTCGTATCCTCCGTCCCCTACGCCTTCCATTTCACTGCCACTACTCTCGGGGGATCAATTATTCGGCAACGAGACACGCATCGAGATCGACCTCGAATCATTGGATCCCCCACCACCGGGAGCGCCAAGCAGACAGACAATATACCTCGCGGATGAAGACGTTACATTGCGGTTTGTTGGCTATGAGGTGCTCACATGGCAGAGTTGGGCGTGGCGGTTAGCCTGCGTGCTCAGCCTGGGCACCTTGGGCTTGCTCGGATATTGGTTTCCCAGGCTTTGGTTACGCTGGGTAGCAAAAGAGAAGGCGTTCAAAGAGTTGCTCAGCGGCTTCATAGTAGTTGAGGTATGTTGCAATCCTTCCTCCATCGGAGCAACATTATCATGCTGCGCAAGACCACCTTCAGTGACATCTCGTTCTTCCCTACTCTGAAAATTCCTTATCCATATCGTGCTTCTACCGTTTTCACTAACACTTCGGTGCCAACGAAAGCGAATGGCAATGGCAACGGAACGTCGTCGGTCAACGCCGAAGATGATTTACTCGGGAGTTTGCTCGTTATTGACTATCGCTACGCTAAGTTCGCCCTGGACCCGAACAACGGTCTATTCTCTGCCGTCAAGTGCGTTGTCCTATCGTGGCGTTGGCCGACTCAATATTGACGCCGCGAGATTAGAGATTGGCGTGACCATGGGTGGATGGGCGTAGGTTCTGTCAAGAACGGGTTGGAAGAACCTGTCCGGCATCAAAGGCACACCTTGTTCGGACCCAATGTCATCGAAATCGAAGGAAAATCAATCATCTCTTTGCTGCTGGATGAGGTTGGCCTCACTCCCTGTTGTAGCCTTGCACTGAATAACGGGGCCGAGATAGGTCATCCACCCATTCTACGTCTTCCAGATTGCCAGCATCGTCCTCTGGTCATTGGACGACTATTACTATTACGCCTTTTGCATCGCATTTATCTCAGCTGTGAGCATCACCACGACTCTCATTGACACAAGGAAGGCAAGAGGTGTTCAATTGCACTAAGGAACTTGTGCTTATCACATATGCAGACAATCACTCGGATGCGCGAACTGTCTCGCTTCGCCTGTCCCGTAAGCGTCTTTGTTGACGGCTTTTGTCAGTCCTCACTTCAAACTCGATGATTCCGTGGTCTAAATTAATTGCAGGGCTCGAGCGTGACTCCTCTGATCTCGTTCCGGGGGACATTATCAACCTGACAGACCCTCCATTGTCTATACTTCCTGCTGACTTGGTTTTGCTCTCTGGTGATGCTATCGTGAATGAGTCGATGCTCACCGGTGAATCCGTTCCAGTTGGCAAGATTCCCGTCAAGGACGAAGACCTGGCGCTTTGGCGCGAGACTCTCGACGTGCAGGGCAATCTAGCCAAGAGTTTCCTCTACGCAGGCACGAAAGTCGTTCGTATCCGAAAGTCCGTTGGAATGGGCGGCCCCTTCGACCGGCCTGCACTGGGGCTTGTCGCTCGTACAGGTCTGTGAAAAGTGTCGACGCCCGAAAGATGCAATCTGATGCCATTGTAGGGTTCACGACGACAAAGGGTGCCCTTGTGCGTTCTATGCTCTTTCCTAAACCAATGGGCTTCAAGTTCTATCGTGACTCAATTCGGTTTATCATGGTGCTTTCTGGAATCGCAGGAGTTGGTTTCTGTGCCAGCGCTGTGCAGTTTGTCAAGCTTGGTGTATGTCCCGTCGTTTTGAATCCTGATCGTGGCGTAGAACTGAAAACGTGTAGATCCGATGGCACACTATTCTTATCCGTGCCCTCGACCTAATCACAGTAGTCGTACCCCCCGCACTCCCAGCAACACTTTCTATCGGCACCAGCTTCGCTCTCAGCCGTCTCCGACGCTCTGGCATCTTCTGTATCTCGCCAAACAGGATCAACGTTGCGGGAAAGATAAACGTGTGTTGTTTTGATAAGACGGGTACATTGACCGAGGACGGGCTTGACATTCTCGGTGTGCGGGCGCTCGACCGCCGCGATGGCACACGCTTTGGCGAGCTTCTTGACAACATGTATGACCTACCAGGACCTATAGGTCGTGAGAAGGCCACGTTCTTATACGCACTGGCGACGTGTCACCAACTCAAGGTCGTCGACGGGGAGGTCATAGGGGACCCACTAGACGTGAAGATGTTCCAGTTTACCAAGTGGACAATCGAGGAGGGGCACATCGCGGAAACAGGAATGATTCGTGGGGCACGGTCTGGGACTGGCGAGGCAAGGCCTGCATCACTGGTTCAGACCGTCGTCCGGCCTCCAGGGAGTGCGCAGTTCAAGCTCGAAGATGCTTTGAAAGGGGGTGCGAAGGTCGGTTTACTTTGTCTTCATTCCGCTGCGCATTCCAATCTGTTCCCGAATCCTAAGGCTGATGGGGTTTTTGACATGTTTCACAGCGCGCGCATTTTTTAGAGTTTGGTGTCATTCGGACGTTTGAATTTGTCTCCCAACTTCGCCGGATGAGCGTCGTTGTCAAGCGCCTCCGAAGCACGAGCATGGAAATATACGTCAAGGGTGCTCCGGAAGTAATGTTCGATATTTGCGATAGGGATTCGTGTCGGTGTTCTCGATTTGTGGAATGGGCCAGGCTGACATAACAGAGACGAACAGTTCCGGATGACTACGAGGACCTACTTTCATACTACACCAAGCGCGGATATCGAGTGATCGCGATCGCGGGTAAGAGCATCGAAGGATTGTCATGGCTGAAGGCCCAAAGGATAAAGCGGTTGGTTCTTCAGTCCCGATGCGAGCGCACACGAGTTCACACAATAACAGAGATCAGGCCGAGTCTAATCTACGATTTCTGGGCTTGATAATCTTCGAAAACAAACTTAAGCCAGGGACGGCCCCAGCAATCCAGGCCTTGCAGTCTGCGCATCTTGCGTGTAGGATGATCACAGGTGACAACCCCCTGACCGCGGTCAGTGTGGCGCAGGAGTGTAATCTAATCAGCCAGACGGCTCATGTATTTACTCCAGCGTTCATTCAAGGTAGGTGGAGACAGGCATGTCATGCGCCTTTCTGACTCTTTTGTTGACAAGGGAGCGCTATTACACCACTAGCAAGGCTCTCGTGGTCATGTATGGACGATCCAACATGGAAATTGGATGAATACAGCTTGAAGCCTTTGACGCCACATCACTCGACCGATGGTGACATGCTAGATCATCAGGACTACGTGCTTGCAATAACTGGTGATGTCTTCCGCTGGATGATCAACAACGCTCCGCTGGAGACCCTGCAACGCGTACGCTCCTGATCTTAACTCTTTATTTCGTCGTTAACATGGTATACGTAGATGCTCACACGATGCCAGATCTTTGCCCGCATGTCCCCAGATGAAAAGAACGAAGTCGTTGAGCGGTTGCAGTCAATTGGATATACTGTCCTCATGTGCGGCGACGGAGCGAACGACTGCGCCGCGCTCAAGGCAGCGGATGTGGGACTGTCATTATCCGAAGCAGAGGCGTCTGTTGCCGCGCCGTTCACAAGTAAGACCCCAGACATCGGGTGTGTTCTCGAGGTTATCAAGGAAGGCCGCGCCGCTCTTGTGACGAGCTTCAGTTGCTTCAAGTACATGTGAGGTGGCACTCTCTTCGTGACTTTAGCCAAGCTCAATGATCGACAGGGCGCTTTATTCGCTCATACAGTTCACTACGATTACCCTGCTGTATTCGTTTGCCTCATCTCTGGGAGATTTTCAGGTGAGGAAGTGTTTGACCTTTTGCCCACTGTTTACTAAGAGTCCCGAAAAGTTCCTGTATATCGACCTTTTTATTATAATCCCCGTAGCGGTTAGCAGTAAGTCCTGTGAAAGCCTCTGGTGCTATGGATGGTGATCGAATCTCCGGATAGTGGGTCGCACGCTCCCGTATCCTCGGGTAGACCCCAAGCGGCCTACTGCGAACCTCGTGTCAAGGGGTGTCCTTGCCAGCATCGTCGGCCAAATCGGTATAACAAGTGCGGCACAGTTCTGGGCGTTTTTCTGGGTACGAAGCCAACCTTGGTATGTGGAAACCTGATGGCTAGAAGGGATTAGGAGGGGTAACTTTTTCTGCAGGTATTCGCCACCGGAGCATGGAGCCGACCCAAACGACGACCATCTCAAGGCAACCAACTACGAGAACACGGCCTTGTTTTTACTGTCCTGTTTTCAATACATTTTGGTTGCTGCAGTCTTCAGCATCGGGCCGCCTTACCGAAAGCCGATGTGGACGAACGGTGTGTGTTTGTGGCAACGGGCATTCGTAGCAGTCTCGCTGAATTCTTTGTCAGGGTGGCTTATGCTTTCCCTGATTGCACTCTCACTGTTTAACGTTTCAGTCCTGCTGGTGCCGACCAAGTTCATCTCCACAGTTCTAGAACTGATGCCATTGCCATTATCGGCCCGGTTGACGCTGCTATGGGTTGCCGTCATCAATGTGGCTGTGTCAGTGGTGTTTGAGCGATGGGTCGCACAACTCATTGCGGACGTGGTAGGGATGCTAGTGTCAGAGCACGAAGGTAGACGGCGGATTAAAGATAGTAGGGTGTACAGAGCAATCACAGATAGGGAGTAACATAGCGCGGACTCGCAGTCACATAACAACCTTCCTTGACGACCACCGTGCGCATTGTGGCTGTATTGTGATTGGCGTGTCATGCGCTTCCGTCAATGTGCAGTGACGACCAAGGTGACGACCTCTTGCTTGGACGTTGTTATTCTTTTCTTTTCTTTATTTTCTTCCCTCTCTTCGCATTGCTCTGTGGGCAATTTCGTACCCATTCCTTCTTTTCACTTTCCACCTCTCCTTCGACTGGCATTCTGGAGCAGGCACTCCAGTCCTTCCCCTAATTTATCTTCTCAGTCCCCCAGTCTGTGTTTAACATACTCACTCTACTCACTTGCACATGCATCCCCGATTCTATCCTATCTCCATTCTCCTTGTTGCCGTCTTGGTCTTTCTCGGTCGGGCATCCGCAGCACCGACACCCGCCTGGCCCTCCACCAAGACCCACTTCCATCGTCAGGAGAACGGAGACCCACCCTCGGAGCCATTTACCACGCAAACGGTGCAGACTACTCAGACGTGCGTGGCATGTCCATTTTCTGGGAACTCTCTGACATAACTGCTGTAGTGAGGCCGGGCCCGTCACCGAGACGTGTACCCTCACGTTCACGCCAGTTACTGGGCAGAATGGTGAATCCCTCGTCCAGGTGGTGAGAGAATGCACCGTATCGGCTGGTACACCCCCTCCTTCCAACTCCAATGATACTGGATCTGCGACGCCCCCATCTTCGACATCACCCCCCGACTCGAGCACTACCACCTTCACAACCTCTTCGACACCACCTCCATCCCTGAATCCGGTAGGTTCCCGACACCGTTTACGTTTGACTCGTTCTAACATCCCACAAGGTCTTGTCGTCAATCCCTCTCTCGAGCGTTACAGTATCACCCCCTGCTCCTTCATCCCCCCCACCGCCCACGGGTGTTCCAGGGCCAGCCTCATCCCCAGTTTCGACCTCAAGCCATGTAAGTCCTCATACGAGCTGTCGTTATGACTGACGGTCTAACCAACGCCCCGAAGGCCCAAACTTCGCCTCCTGCGAAGACTGGCACTGTGTCCCCAGATACTGCTCCGGATACTACCCCAACTCCGGATGCAACTTCTACCCCTCAGGGAGCCTTCCAGCTTCCAGGAAAGAAGATCTCGGTGCTTCCCATTGGCCTTGGGATCTTTGCAGGTATATCAGTAATCGCGTTGATTGTCGTCGGTCTGGTCACATATGAACGGACTAAGTACCGCAAGGTATGGTACACGTTGCCTTGAGTCGTCTATTTCAGATTCAAGCGAATCCTTTTATAGATATTCAGACAGCGTAAACTGGCGGAGCATGGTGGTTCAGCGCCAGGCTACGGCTTCACAGGTTCCTAACTAACTTGCTCTCTTTCTCCCTCCCCGTGGACGACGTCGTTCTAATATTGCCACGGCGAAGCTGTGGTAATCACATTTTTCCGCATTCGCCAATCGCATATATAAGGACCAAGTCCTCTTTGTATATCACTGTAGTCTCTTGCCCTGGTATCGGGTTATTCACTGGATGGGACAGTCGCTACAGTTAAATCACTGAAATATGATGGACGAAAAGATCGCGGTGATTTCGATCGAATGAACACGGTATAGGAATGACCTATTCGCATGCATTGACAGGGGGCAACATCGTCGCGTGTTGCGAGCTTTGAGGGTTCTGAGAAGGCTGAGAGCCGCACGTGTGCGAGTGTTTATGGCATGGACCCTTTTGCCACGCGGCTGCCTTGCTGTGACAAACGTAGGAACGCGAGGGGCACACGCAGGCCGTTTATACGTGTATCGATTTCGACCCACGATAAATATCCCGGCTCACGCTGTTCCGCTTTCGCGAAGGAGCAATCTCGCACCACTGTAAACCTGAGGCATAGCACGCACATTCAGTCGCCCGTCGTTCATGTCGCACCGCCGCACACATACCCACAGCCAGCACTCGTATGTCGTGAGCATCGACGCGGGCTCGTTCGCGAATATCGAGATCGTCGTGGGGGGATACCACCGTGGCGGGGTCTGGTCCCCGCCGCCTCGTGCGTCCACGACGACAACACGCGAGGACCATAGCTATGGTGCGTCCGCGTTCTCCGCCTTACTCCGTAGCTCCCCACGACGGCTGACGGCAACTACGCTCCTCTTTGCCATTCACGTGTCTTCTACCCAACATCACCCTCACCAAAAAAAAATAAAAAAATACGACGACCATAACGACAATAGCCCACCCATCGTCATCTGCAAAGCACTCATCGTTTGTCCATCTGCAATCACGCCTGCCGCCCACGTCGACTACGCGCTCTTCCTCTACAGCGACAGACGCACGGAGCAAGCGCCCATCCGAGCGGGAGCAACAGAAGCATCATCGCCTGGCTGAGGAGCGCCGGCGAGAAGAGGCGCGACGAGCGGAGGCGCACCGCATAGCTACCGAAGAAGCGCGGCGGCGGACGCAACAACGGAGACAGGAGGAGGAGAAACTGCGCGAGGAGCAGCGACGGCGCCAAGAGCGCACGCGGCGGAGGGCGCGTGAGGTCGCGAGCACGTGGCGAACCTACGAGGCGCGGTGGGCGCTGCTGAGCCAGCGGAAGCCGGAGCTGGGCCTGCTTAGCGCACTCACGTTCGAGCGGATACCGTGGCCCGTCGTTGCGGATGCGCCGCTCCTGGACTCCGGGACGTCCCGAAAGCACCCAGAAGCGCTGTTGCGCCACGAGGCGATCCGCGAGTTCCTGTTGTCGTCGGCGCATTCGCCGGACGTCTCGCCGAAGGACAGGATCCGCGCGGGGTTACGGCGATGGCACCCCGACAAGTTCGCGCGTGTGCTCAGCCAGGTAATAGAGAGCGACAGAGATGCGGTCGCAGAAGGGATGGGCATCGTGGTGCGATGTCTGAACGACATGCTAGAAAAGGAAAATCAATCGTAGAGAAAAGGGTGGGGCAGGCCGATGCTGAGCATTGTAGTCCCCGGACTATTGTTATGGTGGTGACGTTGACAATAACGCCAGGCTTCTGTACGGTTCTAATTTAGCCGCATACTCATACTTATTGCACATACATTCGATATTTGATTTTGATCTTGCAATTTGAACAGTTCTTTTATTCCAAAGGATGGCATCTTGCGGCCAGCTATGTGTATATACTCTAATTTTGTGAAAGTGGGATGAGTGGTGGGTAATAAAGATACTGTGCCAGCGTCATGGTGGAAGTAAGAGCTGTAAGTAGATAGATCAAGTAGATTGCGAAGGTTCTTGCAGTGATGATGAAGGTTCTGCAGGGGTGTCAACGACTGGAGCTGGCGTCATATCCCCCAGGGTAGAGGTAGGTTGTTGCGTGGGCAACTCTTCATCCTCATCATCATCATCATCCATAATTTCTGTTTGGAAAATATTCGGTGAGGACAGAGGATAAACAGATAGAACAAAGCGTAGTGCGTACCGTCTCCGTATACATCCGGATTCTCTCTGAAACAATCCTGCATGGCCTTGAACTTTTCGACACAGTTAATACCTTTAGGCTCTTCCTCCGAGAACACGAAACACGAAAAGGCTTCGCGGAATTGCATACCGCACGGCCCATAAGCCATCCCACCAAGGCAAGGGCAGTCCCAGTTGATTTTCCCAGTGACGGGGTCAAAAGCACCCTGGGATGACGCTTCTTCCTCCGAAGGTATCGCTTCTTCTTGCCCGTCCAAATGACCTTGCTCTGCCAGTGGGGTGCCTGGAGATGACGTTGACTCTGTCTCCTCGGAGGACAAAACAGAAGTGGTAGGTGTTGTCAGTTTTGGTGTAACTTATGGTAGTGCAATCAGCAACAAGTAGCAGAATGAGGAACCAGACGTACGTGCGCCATCCGAGTCGAGAGCGATTCTCCTGCCTTCCAAACTCATTCGCCAACCAAGGTAAGAGGCCGCAACAAGGGATGCGCCAACTGCCGTGGCCAACTTATGTCGCGAGAGATATGCTGCTGGACTCGATGAGCTCGTGGTATGAATCCCACGACGCAGAGATATTCTTGCGACCCGTCCGAGCATCTGCGATTCTAGGTTGGAGGAATGAGGAGAGGAAAGGTGGGTCTAGATTTGTCAGATACGCGTACGTAATAAATACACAAACGTGATGATGATGACAAGGGCATAAATAAGTTACTGTGTCTCATTTCTCGCGTGCCAGCAAGTCGTTGAGACACCTGACTACCGTCCCAACCCCACTCTCAACAGCTGCCCTATCCTTCACGTCTACCCTGTTGAGTATTCGCCCAAATCTATCCGGGTGCCACCGTCGCAATGCGTTCTTGATCCTGTCTTTCCGCGATACCCCCTCCGAGTGTGTGTGCGACAAGATAAACTTTGCGACGGCCTCCGACGTGACCTCTCTCGCACTCCTGGGAGGTAGGGTCATGGGCCAGGGTACTGACCTGAATTTCAGTGGGCTGTCGTCGTTCCCAATGGCAATAGAGGCCCATTGGTTCTCATACGTCTTCCACGCCTCGGCTTGGCGCCGTCGCTCCGCTTCCCTTTCTCTCTGCTCCCCGGACCGATGGTGCTCCTGCCGCCGACGCTGCCGCCGTTCCTCGTCTCGGCCGCTCCTCTCTTCCTTCTTCCATCGCGCCTCCATCTTATTGAACTCCTCCTGCAATTGAATCCGCTCGGCGTGCCGCTGCGCAGCGCGAAGACGCTCCCTCAGCCACGCCATCTCTTCATCGAGCCCCCGCTCGCCGGTCGCAGGATCAGGATCCCGACGCCGTTTCTCCGCCGTGCGCGCGCGCGGCGGTTGCGTGCTCGTGCTGGCGCCGACTTTGGCGGTGGGCAGCAAACCGAAGTGGGCTTGCTGCTCAAACGCCCACCGTCGCGTTTCCGATATCTCCCTGGACAGCGCCGCAAGCTCCTGCTCCACCATCCACGTGTACGCTGGCGTTGCGTTCCGCTTCCGGGCGGGCTTCCAGTCGTTTGGAACGGCCGGCGTCCCAGCAGCTCGATGATAGTGGCCGCGATTGTACGAGTTGTCGTAGAAGTGCGAGGAGATGGCGAATATAGTGCTGCTTCTCTCCATCGTGGGTTTGAAGGAAGAGAAGTGCGACGACCTGTAGGTGGGTCGTTTTATCGGATGAGATCGGTTTGCAGGAGTGGCGGTTTTGAATGCAGCCGCGAGGCAGCTGCGTGTCCTTCACACCGAGCCTGATGGTTGGGCGCACAGACGCGCATAATATACCCCTGTCTCAGTCCCAGGGAAGACATCTCCTCAAAAGATGTCAACCGTGATATTGTCATAACCAGAACAAGGTAACTACGTGCCAGTGCTCGCCTATCTGAAACCCTTGCTCGCCCAAGTACATGGTAGATGCCCGTGAAAGTCTCCTTCCAGCCTCCGCCCACTGGACCCGAGAAGAATTGTGACCGGACAAAAGGGGAAACAACGTGCTTGTGGCGTTGCATGTTGCCCTAGCCTGCACTTCCAAGAAACTCGGCCGCCAAATACCTCTTGGCTTGAACTGCTGGCCGAGAGTCATCACCGTATCATTTCCCGGCTAAACATAAGGGTAGATCGAAGCCAGTACTGTCACAATACCAAAAATATCAGCAATTTGACAGCGTGGAACAATGCTCTATGTGACCACTCAGACAAAGTCCTTCATAGGCTTGATGGCCTGATCTCCCCGCAATTGGTAGGCTAGTAAGTGTGCGCTTGTTCCACTCGTTATGTTCATAGCACAAAATCAATGTCTGTGATCAAGGGGCTGTCGCTGTTGCCGCAACGCAGCTCCTACTCGATACTTCCATCCCGAAATGAGGTGATTCCAGGAGGCCGCCAAAGCCGATTGCAGATGGAAATGGGGCGCGTACGTGGAGGCAAATACCTTGATGCGCGTTTCCAACGTGTTGTGGTTTAGTCTTAGCGCAGGTGAATCCGAGTGCCCAAATCCTACCGCGACTAACTTATTGTGAACGATCGCCCCTTCATTTTTACCTTTCCGCAGAGAAGTTCTGCATGCGCCCATTCCATTTGCTCGGGACTACCCGTACGGGCCAAACACTGTGCCGTAAATTTCACCAAACAGAACTGTAAGCTTGGCGTTGTATTTACCTGACCTTGTTATACTGGAAACAATGCGCGTTATGTGCAATCGATGTCAACTGAACACAAGCACGCGTCTTATAATGTACATGACTCTCGCCCGCCTCCGGCGGTCAGCTATCGATATCCATGACTGGGAGGTGGCCAGCACCGGCAGCTCAAACGCGAAGCTTTTCGTCGATACTACTCGGTAGCTGGTTCAAGTTTCGGAAGGGTTTGTGTGGTCAATTCCTGATGGCTCGAGCGCTCACAATTTAGGTGAAGTTTTTGTTAAAAAATTATGCTTGGGCGCTACAAGTACGCCACCACTGCAATGCAAGTTGACTCTAGATCAGCGACTGCACCAGTTAGGTTGCTACTGTAAATTTGTTCATGTCCATAACCGCTCCTCTGAGCAGTGCGCCATGCCGAAGCTCATAAACAACCAGATAACATTGGAATGGGCAGGGAGTGGGGAGGTCATAATCCTGTGAGAAAACAAATTGAACAAGATTCAACTCACAGAGGCACAGTAGTAACAATATGGCGGAGCGCTACAGAAGGTTCTATACGTCGAAGCGGAAATCGACGAAAGTGTAGCCAAAATGTTGTTGTACACATGGGCAACTCGAAATGACCCGGTTTTCTCGGCCAAGCGGTCAAGCAGAAGTATGGTGAGCCAGGAGAGGTAATCCGCGTGGCAAAGCAACCAATTGACCGTGATTGCAGGGTACGTTTCACCTCAAGCAAAGATATTACTATTGTTGACGCAAATATCAAATTTTGACCGAGCCTTGAAAGTAAGGAGAGAAAGAACCTGCTGTAAACCGAAGAAAAGAACCGAAGAAACGACCCCGCGATGTTGTTCTCCACTGGCCATGCATCGAGCACTACTCGGTACATCCCCGCCAATGCCGTGGCCTCCGAGGGGATATTCTAGGCCCCAGTTTTCGTGTCGTAACATACTGTCCACACATAGATTATAACAGCGGTAAGATAAGCAACTCACAGAAAGATTCGCCAACGCCGCAGCACCGCCACGACGACGACGATTCATGGCACATTGATGTGGATTAGAGACTACTTGAGGGAAAGTGCCATTCAAGTGGGGGGGGGGGGGGGGGGGGGGGGGGGACCAGTCTCTGTGAGGTACGGGGCAGAAGCGGCTCGATCTTTGATCATTCCTGAGAATTCTTCGTTTGTCGTGTCGAAGGATACTCAAGCCGCCTGCAAGTTTCACGTGAGTCTAGTTGCTAGGGCGTGCAAGTATATTGCCATTCCGGCACACGGTCCTGATCCTTAGGAATGGGAATCCTGGACCCGTCGTTCGCGACCATATGCCATATTCATCTCTTCCACGGGAGCGTGGAAGCGTCTCGGCCTCGTGGGTAGTATAAGTGTATGTGCGCCTCAAATATTGATAGTCTTAGCTAATTTGCGTGTGAAAATCTGAAGTTAGCATGACTGGATCGTATCCGATGGTCATCAGCGAAGAAGCAGGGATCAGAGACCCGCCTTGAATGAGTTTGGAGGTAAGCCTTCTCGGATACAGATAAAGGCAGAGCAGCTACGAGAAGCATGGTGCTATCTAACAGAAGAAACACCGCGAGGCGAGAAGCTAATGCGTTGGCATTTGAGTGGTCATGGGACATGCCGCAGATGGTACGTACCCTGAGACATATCTTAGTATGACATCCCCTTTCTAGGAAGGGCCTTCGGCGCAGCAGAAGTAAGTGTGTCCAAAAGTGCTGAGTCTGCTGACTTTGGAAGTTCCAAAGCCTTAATGGTTTCGAGTAGCATGGGACCTCCTTGATGAGCGCGAAAAGCAAGTCATGCGGACAACCACGCGTACGCGCCAAAGACGCGAATATCCGAGATTTCTTTGGTCGACAACCAAATGGTAATATTCGCAACATATGGAAAAACCACGTCGTGTGACTTTTTCACGCACGGTCTAGTCCAACAGCTTGAGGCGCACATTATGAAACCTTCAAGGAATCCTTTTTCCAGGACCGTGGATTTTCGCGCCGAGAAGACGTGGCACAAAGTAGAGACTCGATGCAGCAGTCGCGGGCTATCATGCGGGATCAATTGTAGCAGTGTAGCAAGAATGGTGGTGATTCCAGGCCACGACTGTATATACTGAGAGCTGAGCACAAATGATCCTCTTTGTGCTCAGCAACGTTAATCCTGTTGTGAACTCTTCACCTTGTCGCAGTCACTGGCGGCAATTCCAATTTCTGCGAGTCACAACCCCACTTATCGACTACCTGGAAATGCTACGAGGGCTATATCCGGGAAACAGATCAAGTTAATTTTCACTAACTTGAAGTCACTGAAATCTTAACAAAGACGCTCTCATACATGTTTACACACAATATCAGCTTACAAATAGAAAACTTCAAGCAACGAAGCTCAGAGACACTAGGATGTGTACAAGCCTTGCAAGAGGCTCAGTACTTCACCGTGAATTTCAGTCTTTCCTCCCAGCGCACGTTCAGCTATCGTGGGAAGGTCCTCTCGTGGCACTCCGTATTGATCAAGGGTGGTTTTCAGGCCGAGATCGTTCACGAGCCTTAAATCGTAAATGAGAATCAAGCGTCAAATAAGCCAAGTAAAACAAAGCCTACCCGTTGATGAGTTCACCAAACCTAAGTACATCACCTTCAACTGACCCAGTCGATGGCTGATGGAGTTGATACAAAGCACCTGCGAGCCACCCCTTGTCCTCTTCAGATGCAATTCTAGCTTCCAGCCTGACGGTGGGGGCAAGTGTCGCGCACTGGACGAAAAGTCAGAACCATACACCTCGCTTCTGGCTTGAGAAAATCCTACCGAAGTGAAACCATGTGGTATGCCATACGTTGCCCCGAGTTTGTGTCCAAGGGCGTGGGATAAACCAAGAGCGCTGAAGACAAAGTTCAGGACCGAAACAACTGTTTCTCGCCCGTAGGTCGATAATCACCTGTACTTCTCAAGGCGAGCCGGCCAGAGGCTCATCCACGCTGCCATCTGCAGCTTCTGCCGTGCGTGGATATCATTAGGGTCGGCCTTCGACTTTGGCAGATATTTGAACAGATCTACAATGGCCGCATGGCAGAGAACCTTCACTGGCGGTATCACCAATGGACGATACAATGACTCGACAGCATGGTCCAGGGCGCGAATTCCTGTAGAAAGCCTATACTTTCTTCAATGCATCACGACGTCTTGTGCGCGCAGGGAGGCACTCACCATAATCTTTCTGGTGTGGGAAGTGTTAGTTCCGCGTCGAGGATGATGCCAGCAGGAGCAAGATAAGGCGAGGCCACACTCGTTTTATGACCAGTCTCATCGGTATATCCTGCGCCGATCTTTCCCGAAATCAGGGTCACCAAAAAAATACAACCACGGAGGGGACCTCGTACCGAATACTCCGCGGCGCTGAGCGTTGTGGGAATGGCAATCTGGCGAGCAAATTCCCCGCCGCGTTCCTGTTGCACAAAGTAGATGATTGCCTTTGACGCATCGATCGGTGAACCACCGCCGATTGAAACGAT
This sequence comes from Lactarius tabidus, assembly GCA_963281015.1. NCBI lineage: Eukaryota > Fungi > Basidiomycota > Agaricomycetes > Russulales > Russulaceae > Lactarius > Lactarius tabidus. Next base: position 2,711,163 of record OY725473.1, read on the forward strand.
AATGTCTGCACCGGACTTCTTGAATAGGTCCGCGCCAGCACGGATTCCAGCAACCGGAGTGTGTTGTCCGATGTTATAGAAGGTATCTGCGTATTGGTCCTTCTCACGCAGGATGTCCTCTACCCTCTTCACGACGTCCGTCTGCGCGTTGTTAAATAGCTGCCCCAAGATGATATGTGTCAGGCATACCTTTGTGTAGAGACTATTTCCGGTGACGACCAGGGCTTTCGAGGCCCCCAAGTCGCCGAGTAGCTTGGGAAGGGCAGTTGAAACACTCCCGGGACCATAGTATATCCCTTCGAGGGTATGGGTGCAGGCATAATACCCGCTTAACTCTGTGGTGTTCTGTCCAAGTTTTGACGCTGACATGGTTGACGCTCTCGTCGTTATGTTTGGCGAAGAGACAGTGGAGGCGCCTGAGGTACTGTACACCGGAGCGTGTCCACCCGGGCGAACGTGATGACAAACATAAGCGGGGAACTTCGGTGACTTTGAGATTTCAGTGCAAGTCGAATGAAGCAAACCTCTGCTCGCCACAGCCGGGTCGAAGCCTAGACACGCACAAAACCTTCGGCTTACACTCGGAAGGAGAATAGATGCACTATCCAGGAACTAATGCAGGCGGTCTTTACAAACCCGTTGCGAATCAAAAGGAGGGTTGGCCTACAACTGTAATGATGGCGATAACTCTGATCGGTTTACAACAAGTGATTGACTTTCTGTCGTTACCGTGACGGTAAGCGCTAAGCGGCAAGCAGCTAAATCTGCCACTGATGGCAACATTTTCAGGTGAGAGCATATGGCTCAAAGAGTAACACTCCGTTTCGAGTTGGAATAACTTCACCGCTAAGGAAATAAGTAGTTCGGTGGTCTGTCGCTGAGCTCGGCAGTGCTAAAACAGGTTAGCACTAGTGTGGGCAGAGCTGTCGTCTTATCAGGTCTGATCTATACTAATATCAGCCGATTATCCCTGGCCTCAACCCTCACATCCTCTATGAATTCAGACTCTGGATCTCCGAGTGACGCAGCCGAACCTGCGCCATTCACCAGAGCGCATCCCTTCAGATTGACTGAGCCGCCAAACAAACATTGGAAAGTTGGAGACGGGTTGTCGGAAACACAGCTAGGGCAAGACTGGAAAGCAGACGAGGAGCTGGGGTGGAAGACGTGGGAGATGGCAAAGACATCGACCGCGTAAGTATCGCGCATTCCTTGACGGTATAGACATAAATTCCTTTGGATCCAGGGATGCAACCCAGATACTCAATAGCACCGTGATTCCACGGCCGATTGCATTTGTCTCTACCCTGTCAGCTGAAAACAGCCCAAATCTTGCGCCGTTCAGGTATGGTATGCGCCTCGTGCGCGTCACGATTTGCTTACTACTTTATCGATGACGCTTTTGGATAGTTTTTTTCAAGTGGCGAGTAATGAAAAGGCTGCGCCGTGATTCCGATCCTCAATGCTTGTATTGACAGGTAGCCTACAACCCCCCAATCATCAGCGTCTCGTTCAGACTTTCTCCTCGGCAACCCAAGAACACGCGAGACAACATCCTTGCCACAAAGGAATTTGTAGTCAACTTGATCAGCGAGCCATTTGTCGAAGCCGCCAACGAGACGTCTGTTGAAGCTCCCGCAGATATTAGTGAGTGGGATGTGTCTGGCCTAACCCAGGAACCCAGTGTGAGGGACAGAATCTTTTTTTTCTCTCGTTCTAATCTTGGCGACTAACAATCGTATGTATAGGTACACGTCAAGCCAGCGCGAGTGAAAGAGAGTGCGGTGAGTCTGGAATGTGAGGTGCGCACGCGACCAATTGCAAGTTGATTGTACGTACCGCACTGAGATATCACGCCAACCAGCTGTTCCAGTCGCAGGATATCTTTCCTGATGGGGGTACGGTACCTTCGGCGACGCTCGTTCTCGGTCGAGTGAGATATGCACATGTCCGCCATTCTGTTTTGCAACCTGACGGACTGCGAGCCAACCCGGCCAAACTGCGGCCGATATCCAGAATCAGTGGCCAGACTTACGCAAGGCTTGGGGAGGGCTTTAATCTCCAGAGACCCGAATGGAGTGATGTCAAGCGAGTTCTCGAAGCCAAACCTTCATTAAATGAATAACGTGGTGGGGAAATATCGGGTTCGATTATCAGATGAGTAGAGATAGTGTCGCAATTTTGGCAGTAGGAGATATAGTTTGTGACTTGATGAAGAGCGCCTGGTTATGACGAATGCCAGACGTGGGAGTGACATGGACAGAATCGGAAATGAAAGTTCGGCGGTGTTCGCAACCAGTTCAAGGACGGAGGGGGGCGGGGGATGAGACGGGGAGGAGTCTGAGTGGGAGCCTCATGTTGGAGAGCAGGCAGTGTCAATCAAATCAAATTTGGATGCCACGTGCACTGTACTGTTGCCTTGAAGACGTTCGTTGCCAGAGCTCAAAGGAGTTTCTGCAAATAATTTCATTCACTCTTGTTCCTTTATTTCAGCTCTCCTTTGATAACTTTTTTGCCATACAAGTCAATTTCCGCCGGCTCCGGCCCTTCATATAGCAAACCCTACAAGGACCTCGACTTGCACCGCTCAACCGCTCTCCTCGCTTTCCTTCTCTGTCCCCCAGTCCCATTCCGCTCCTTAATTTCATGGAGGCGTCAACTCCAGCCGAGCAGCGCGCCTTTGCCGTCGCCAAACTCAAGCGTGCCGCCTCCCTTCCTCGTATGAAAGACGGTCGAAGACCACCTATGCATGTTGAAGCCGTCAGTGAGGGCGAGAGGTCACTGGATCGCCAGGAATTGGGCGCGGATGTCCACATGAGCGACGACAGTCCAATGATGTCTGAAACTCAAGGTGGCGACGATGCTCGTCAAGATCAGGTAGAGCCAGAACCTGATGTCGAGACTGAACAAAGCGAACCGAAGCTCGACGATCCCAAGACCGAAGAAGAACCAATAATTTCACCCCCCGCAACCCCCCTACTACCGGAAGATACACCAACAAAGTCGAGGCGTCGTTCGCGCTCTCGTTCGAGGGGGCGAAACTCCAAAGACTTCAAGGGCAAAGCGAAGGCAACTCAGTCTCCTCGTCCCCAAAATGCTGTTGTGTCTGCAAATGATTCTTCTCCCGATGAAGGCCCTCTTTCTTCCGCTTCTCAACCCACTGGCTTCGTCTCCCCCCCACTCATATCCCCAATACCGGCTCATTTCGCTTTGCTCCAAGCCCAGCGTATACTTGCATCCCCGGAACCTGGCATAATATATCCCGGGACTTCTCCACCAACTCCCATGATCCCAACTCTCCAAGACATTCAGCGTGGACTCTTCCGCTCAAACAGCGCCGCAGCGCGTTTAATAGCCTTACAGCAGCTGGCCGGGCCCGACTCCTATGATCCTTCACTTGCATCGCCACCTGTCACACCGCCACCTCTTCCTAAATTAGGTCGCTGGAACACTGTCGGTGGAAGTGGAGGTGAGCGCGTCGCCGCTCGCAAGGTTATGATGCGTCACATCGGCAAGCGCCTGAAAGAGGCGGAGGCAGAGCAGACTAGCGGAGGTGAGGATCCTCAGCCTGCAATACCAGCGCGTCGTAAACGACGTTCAAAACGTGCTTCAGCGAATCGCTCGACCGTTGTCGACGATCGTGATGAACCACCTTCGGCCGCTTCTCCGACCACCCCTGTGTTTTCAACTCCAGCTTTACCTCCACCCACTCCTGAGCCAGCACGTGACAAAGGTGATTCCCGTACTCTTACAGTACAGAGTCCAACACCGAGAAGCCCCAGCGTCGAGCGTAGTCGAGAAGATGCATTGGCCAAGCTAACAGGAGAGTCACCACCCGTTACAACATACGACTATGAGTCTGCATTGGAACGGCGAGGTGTGGTGGTTGAAGAGGAAGATGATGCGCCTGATCACGATCACGGTCAAGCCTCCCCAATCCCACGTTTGGCGTACAATGGCCGCTCTGATACTCCTCAAGCTCAAGTCGCTTCGATCCGACCACCTCACGCTTCTGGTTCTCCATCAAATGCTTCCGCAGAGTTGGCGGACTCGGGCGTTTCGGAATATTTGTCGGAGTCCGCCCCGGAGCAACAGGATGCGTTCCCAACCTCACCATTTGCTACACCTCTACGTGAGAGGCAAGGGCCTGATGAAGAGGAAGAGGATTCTCGTGCCGAAAGCGACACGTCAAGGCGGCTACCCTGGAGCGATGCTTATGACCGTGAGATTAGTTGGGTGGCTGAACTTGGTCAGTTTGATGCAGTCGCATACCTTTCAAGTTGCTTACGATGTCTGCTTGAATTAGTTCCTGCAACCGTTCCGGAGCGCATTCCCGTTCATGACGACAACGACTACGACGACACAGATGACACAGACGAACCGAAGGGTCGCCGGACTACTTTACAGCCTCAGTCAGACCCCGAGGAGCATGAGCACGAAGACGATGATGAATCTTTACCGCGTGCGTCCACACTTTCGAAGGGTCTTGTAGTAGACATCGAGACCTCTCCTGGACCACCGACTCCTTCCCATATACCGCCATCCCCTTCGTCTGCCATCGTTCTTCACAGACACTTCAGCGACGATTCTCGTGTCTTCCCGGCCCGTCTTTCGCTATCATCTCCTAGTCAACCTGAGCTCTCCTCACCGAACCCTGAATATCAAGAATGGGAGGATTCGCTACGGGTGATAGTCACTGACACGACACCAAAGAAAAACGGAGAGAGCTCGCAGCGCAGATGGGAAAAGTTCAAAGACTTTGTTCGGCCAGGCTCAAGTAACGGGAGACGGTCACGGACGAATAGTATCAGGGAGCGCGCGAACAACACTGATTCGAGCACAAGCAGGGAGAGCGGTGCAAGCATTACAAGTCCCTCCAAGGTGGACAAAGGTGATTGGGAGCCATTTTTAATCCAGATGCACGTTCATCTGACCGATTATGGCCAGAGCCCGCTTCCCCATACTTTCCCAGCTCACCTGGCGCCGTGTCGCCTGTGCCTCCGGCGTCTAGTGAGACTTTGCTCAAGTATGGAGGTGATGCCAAACTATTTCCCTTTCCGGGTATTTTCCCAGGCGTGAAAAGATTGGAAGAAGAGCGACGCACTCGTGTCGGCGGCCTGTCACTCAACGCCTCTTCTCCTGAGATCGCATCACCCCCAACCGTAGATGAATTCTCCGCCATAAGTTCGGGTTCTGCGTCCTCACGTACTCCTCAAGCTTCTCCGGAAATTGCTCGAGATCGGAAGTTGTCGCACCAGGCCTCCGACACGCGCCTCTTCCAGAAATTCAACTCGGGGAATATTCCACCGGCGTTGTCATCGCCGTCGACTTCTACAACCCTGCCAGACACCACTTCCCCGCCCACTCCTAACAATTCTGGATGGCTTGGTGGGAAATTGCCCACCAATCGTGAGGGCGTGAAAAAGTGGCTAATTACAAAGGGACTGTTCCCTTCTCAGTCTTCGCAACCTAACCTCCAGCAGCCAAATTTGGGTCCGGTTGTTACCTCGCAGTCAGGATCCACGGATTTGAGCAGAAAACCATCGCTGTCTGATCTCTTTGATCCCCGGAAAGACGGTGACCTTGTGTCAGACATGTCAAGGACGCCCACCACCCTCAACGAAAACGCACCCCAAAGTAGGGCGTCTCAAAACAGCCACGAGGCCGAGGGACGAGAATCTTCCCCGGAGGGGTCCTCCACACCTGAAACACCTGCCCACGACAAGCTTCCCTACGACACTCCGCATGTCCTCGCTTCGAATGGAGACGCCCAATCCGAAACGTACCCCGCCCAGTCCATGTCCCCTGCCCCAGACCCTAATTCGTCCGCCACCCCCGATCCGACGTCATCGTTGGACGATTACGCCAGCCAATCTTCGCCTTCGTCCTCATCGCCAGAACGCTTCTTAGAACCACCAGCTTCGCGCACCCCAGGAACGATGATACTTGAACGACTGGATGAAATGCTAGGACTCGGGTCGCGTGGTTCAGATGGCTCCCCCTTTGTCGACGACCCGCCAAGAAAGCTGCTCCTGTCTTCGCAAGTGTTCCAGGTTGCCAACTCGAATACGGTGAAGGACCGCTTCTTGTTCTTGTTTAACGACATCCTTGTGATCGCTAAGCCGGTTACGCATGACTACGACGCACTCCTGGACATGAGCAAACCCTCGCCCCTGGATCGGAAGTTCATCGTGAAGAGCGTCGCACAGCTACGCGATGTTCGATTTACGGCCGAACGAGACGATCTACCACTCAGTTCATTCGCGTCCGTCAGTCGAAATCCACTTGTCAGGGCTTTCGTCGTTCAGTTCTCAAAGGATGCGGATCACGCGATAGCCCAGTTCTTCGAGAAATCTGGCACACGTGACGACCCGACAGTGCTCGGCCAGCTACTATTCAGGATGCTGGATCTCGATAGGGCAAAGCTGGGCGATTATCTGTCCCGGAGAACGTCGAAGGTCGTACTCAAGGCGTTTATTGGGAGCTTCGGCTTTGGCGGGGTGCGTGTCGACAAGGCACTACGTGTGTTTCTTCAGTCGCTTCACCTGGCACCTTCGCGATACTCCAACCCTCTCGAATATGTATCAGACTCTTTCGCCAGCCGCTGGTACGATGCGAATGCTGACCTCGTCGCATACGACAAGGATCTTGCCATCAGGCTGGTCCGCGCGGTGATCCAGCTAAACGGCGTCCTTTATGGAGGTGTCGTACAGGACCCCTGGGAGCACGTGCAAGTCAAACGAAACGTGACAAGCCGCGATTTTATTGATGCGTTCCGGCGATACGACCCACGGTGTCTCGTCTCTGATGAACTATTGGATAGAATCCACGCATCCATTAGGCGAGAGCCGCTTTCACAGGCTCGCAACCCTGCACTCTCGACAACGCCGGACCAGCTTATCATACTGAAACGCCCGATTCCATCACGCCTTACTTACCGCACGCAGTCTGAGCCCATCATCGTGCGTATTCCCCAAGTTGACCCATCACTCACGATCCATCTACACGGAAATGAGCTCATCTTTGACCCGCCGTACCTGACATTCACGCGTTCCGCTGAGGCGTCGTTCCGCATTACCGGCACTGGTCTTGGCTTCAAGACAGTATCGTTCTCTCGTTCGGGGCCAAGTGCATTGCTGTATACAGGCCTCCCGCTGAGCAGCCCAATCGTGATCGAGCGAAGCTTTATGCGCAATACGTTCCAACTCGCGTTTGTGAATCACGAAGGCTCAAAACGCCGATACATGTTCAGCGTCGACGACCCTGTCATGCGATACAACTGGACTGTCTCGCTAAAACGCCAGATTGACATTGCCAGTGCGGGTCAACAGGCGCAGGCTGTGGGACCCAGTCCATTCCATCGCGCGGCCGAGCAGATTGCGTTCCGTGTGCTACAGGAGACGCTGATACCACCTCCGACGGCGAACCGGGGGAAACCGTCATTCGCTAGCCAGTACATTCCAACTCTGGCCCCCGTGCGACCACTTTCCCCCCCACGCAGCAGTCCTCCCGATGTCAGCGGAACAGAGACCTCGCATCATGTGCGGTCCAAGTCGCGTAGCCAGGTGTATCACCGCCAGGGACCAGGGAAGCTCGAACACCAGCAGCTCGACCTGTTACTTTCACCGAACGACGGGGACGGCACAGACTCACCTGAGACGGACACCGAGGATGCTTCGCCACCAGAAGGAGGCTCTCGCCTGTGGGGAGGCAAAGAGCTCGAGATGATTTGCCAACAAAATAGCGCGATTGTGTTGGTTCTTGCGTCGTCATCACAGAGCGAACATGTGCACACCAGACCGACACTTTCACCATCTCCCTTGCGCCCCGCGATCCCTGTTCAATAACTATTATGATTTGATTTTTTTTTTGTATATTCACGTAGGTCGTTGTCTTCATTGCCAATGTCCGCGTTTTGCTGATTGCCGACACATTTGATTATTCTAGCTTGTGTCGATTGTCTCTTCCGTATTCGCCTTCGATGGTTTCTCATACACTCGCTCTAATACTCTTACGTTTTTGACTTGCTATGGATCGTATCGAGCTTTCCGATGATATAATCTTGGTTGTTGTTGATGTACTTACTGTTCTTCTGTTTCGCTGTCTCCTTGTCTCAATCCAGTCGTCACGAGATCCGTCTGATAACTCCGAGGGGCGTACTCGACCCACCCAAACTATCTATCACCTGTGGACTGTAGTTATAGTCTGTCCTGTCCTCACGACGAGAATACAACTTCCCCTGCTTCCGTCCTTATACTTTTACCGACGTAACCATAGGCGCCGACTGATGGCGCCCCTTCATATGACTTTGGGCTTTCGATTGAGCTACCACCTCCGCCGACCTGTCCCGTCCTTACATTGTCCCCACCACTCCATCTTGCGCATTTCGCACACACTTCTCTTCACTCGTTCATTTCTGCACAAGATAGATATGCGGCGGCAGATACACGGAAACAGCGTGGATAAAGGGAAACATCCAGCAAGCGAAACCCGCAGTAACCACGCACAGCCAACATCTCCTTCGCATTCCCATGGGATTTTTGGAGGACATTCACACTCGCACGGACATGACGATCATGATCACGCTCATGGCGGCGGGCTGATTGAAACGCTTGAGAAAGGAGGTGCGCGTCCTCGCTTCTATGTGCAGGTCTTAATTCATTCCATCCGACTTCGCCCGTCCTCTCCCCTATATTTCAACTGAGAAGGCGATCGAGGCAGTCGCGTAACGCTCATAGGACTCGGCGCAAACATCCTCCTTACAAGTGCGAAGGGCGCAGCGGGGTGGTCCATGAATTCGGCGGCGTTACTCGCTGATGCGGGCCATTCGCTCAGTGGTGAGCACAGTTTACTTCGCTCTTTACTCGGCTTCCGTATTTCGGTTGGGGGAGGGCCGTGGGCCGTGACGTGTTGTCATGATGAACGGAACCCATGCCATCAGCTTCTTCCCCACCGAATTTCACGCGTAACTTACGAGCTTCCTCTCAGACCTCTTGGGCGATTTCGTCGTCCTGTTTTCGTGGCGCCTCTCGCGCCGGCCGCCCAGCCGACGATACCCATTCGGCCTCGCCAAGTTCGAGACGGTTGGCACGGGCATGGTCGCCATCCTGCTCATCGGTGGCGCGCTGGGCATCTGCGCGCATTCGCTCTCGCTCCTCCTCTCCGTGCTGTCGGAGACTGCCGCGTCTGTGGCGCCGGGCCCGCTGCAGACGGCGTTGATTAACGTAACGGGGGCCGCGCACCACATCCCAGCGATCGGCCAGTTCGCACACTCGCACCATCATGCGCACGCGCTGGACATGAACGCGGCGTGGTTCGCAGCCGTCAGCGTTGTGTCGAAGGAGTGGTTGTTCCGCATCACGCGCAAGGTCGCAGAACAGGAAAGCAGTCCGGTACTGTTCGCGAATGCGTATCACCACCGCAGCGACGCGTATTCTAGCGTCGTCGCGCTGATCGCGATCCTGGGTAGTGGTTTGTTTCCTACGCTGCCGCTGGACCCCATTGGAGGTGCGTATAAAGCAGATATCTATACCCACTCGTTCACGATGGCTTTTGCACAGGCCTTATCGTTTCCTTCGTCATCTTCGGACAGGGCCTCTCAATACTCAAAGGTGCCTTTCGAGAAATGACAGATGCCAGCGCTTCCGATTCTGTTCTACAGTCGCTCTCCCGTTCTTTGAACAGACTCCTCGAAGATCCGTGTTTGTCGGGTTCCCTCCTTCATGTACACGATCTTCGTGCGCGTCGAGCGGGCTCGCAACTTTTTGTCGACGTCTCCGCAGGAGTGCCAGGGAACGTGACCGCTTTGCAATTGGAACGCATAGAAAAGGATATGGTCGCTGCATTGAAGGCAGAGAGGAAGGACGTCAAGGAGGTTCATGTGCGCTTCGAGGTTGTCTCGGAGGCCACCGAGCAAGAACGCATTCAATAGTGGGCTGTATACAACCGGTACGAACAAGACAATAGAACCCCAGCAATCGGGGCGACTCATTCGGATTCGGATTCTGTCACTTGAACCCAGTCTTGGGCAATACTTTTATGTCTGCTAATTTTCAATTATCCCATTTTTTTCAAGCATTCTATATTATACACTAAGTATCTCGTTTTACCCCGCTTGTGATCGTTTTCATGGTATACAGCAATTCAGAATGCTCGCCTCACTCACATTGCCATGAACTCGATCGACCTGAAACCACAAGTCACCCAGACGAGGGACTGACGAGCCCTCACAGGCTTCACGGTTCGGCGAGTTGAGGGTTGTTTAAGGACGGATCTTGACCGACACTGTGCCCAATAAAGTCTACCGGTGCTCAGATTGTGTAGCCGTAATGGATCGTGTCACCTGATCGAGACGCGAGACGCGGCGCGTCAAACTTGAACGCGTCAACTTGAAGACAACTTGAATTCGAGACGAAACTGAAATAATGCCAGAAATGGAGTTAAGATTTTCCCCCTCGGGGGAAAACGTTGGGTCCTTCCGCTTGATGGAGCTTCCTCCGGATCTGTGCGAGCTAGTCGACTCATCTGTCGGTGAAGTCAAGTGCGTAATCATGCAGCCCGTGTGATTTAACGGTCTCTCTAAGGTGTGGATCCAGGATAGCGATAAAGGGCGGTGCAGATGACTCCGTCGTATTGTGTACTTCGGATAAGACGTATGACATTCGTTCGGTCATACTCTCGAACAATGTTCTAGTGGTCTGCCCTCCTCCTGACGCCGACGGAAATAGCGATCAAGTCGTAATACAAGACAGCCTCAACGAGTTGCTCGAGCTCGTGCCGACAGTCCCAAGGCTCCACCGATTGAATACCTTGCTCAAGGAACACGAATGGGAAGAAGGGCACGAGGAAGAGGACGATGATTTTGGCACAGTAAGTACCTTTTATCGTTGGCACGCGTGCTTCCGAACCGTTAGACTCAGGAGGGCCTTCTAGGCGAAGCGCAATCGATTCACGGTCGACCAGGCCCGAGCGGAGCTCCAAGCCAGCGAGCAGGAGCTCGCGCAGGCACTCAAGGAGAAACACGTCCTCATCTTAGATGGCAGGTCTCGCTGAGACATTTTCTGCACAAGCTGACGCGACGTGCATTTACCAGACGCCCTACGGCCCCTTTCCCCGTCGTACCTGCACAAGATCCTAGAGCTCCTTCTGATGCACCTCGTCTCGCTCTCCCAGGCGCACGACGCTGCGTCTGTGAGCGTGCTGTCGCAGACCCTCGAGCGCGAGCATGAGGTCAAGCGCGAGGTGACCCTGCAGGTTATGCGCTGGTTCGGAGAAGTCGACGTCGAAAACGAGTCGTGGAACGTGGACGTCGAAAAGGTGGTGCGTCAGGTCGGCCTGGGCGTCCTGCGTCAGCACAAGGTTGGTCCTGTTTACATTTTTTTTTCAAAGCAGGTGTGTATAAAATGTGGGTGGCCCCTTACAGAATGACCCGGTGTCAGAGGACGAGTTCCTGGATAAGTGGAATACTGCCGTAGGCGACACGTTCGCCTCGAGCACGTCCCTCCAATTACTCACCGTGAGCACAACTATTTTCGGTTCTTGCCCGTGCGCAGTTCATTCATTCGCCACGTGCCAGGGAAACTACCTTTGTGATTCGTCGCCATTCTCCTCTAGCACGATGCTGTCCTACTTTCCTTGTGCAGAACTTCCGGTGGACCCTGTCGCACGCTTCACTGATCTCTTCCTCACGCGTCCTCGGTGGAAGGCAGATGATATCGTGCCATACTTATCAAACATCGCGGTGGACAGAAAAGACCTCGATAAGCTCTTGCTCAGGTATGCACGGGCGCTGACAGATAAGGATGGGCTATGGTACACAGCACGGGCCAGATGAGTTGGAGGATGTTGGCAGAGATATGAAATGTCGTCGATCATCTCACCTCATAATAACACTTAAACTTTCCTTACGAGGCTGGAATGTCGTGCGAGAACCACTCTCTTCTGGCTTATTGGTTCTGACTTGCTGTACTAGTTGACAACCTACCATCCCGACGTTTACTAGGCCCTCGAAAAGAGGAAGTGGGACTTTCACGACTACGAATTGCCCCGCCAAGCCATAAGCGATTAACTGAGCAGTACTACGTAACACAAATACAGTTCTATTAGAGGAAAGGGTGGAGAGCCTGATTCCAGCGCAGAACACAAAGGCTTCGGAGCAGAAATGAACAAGTTGTCACCGTGGGAATGGGACAGCCTCTTGTACTTGGCTTGGTGCGGACTCAGATTCCGGATCGTGAACCAGTATCAACTGCTAAAGGGTCCCTGATGATAATGACTGAAAACATACGAATGGGAGGTAGGAGGTCTGTACACAGGCTATACGTCTGGTTGGAAGAGTCACGAAAGCTAGAGAGCGATTAGGAGGCTTGCGACTCGGTGTTCACAAAGACAGAGCGACAAGCCAACGGCAATTATGGTATTGTTTCCCATGTTTGAAAAACCATCGCACTAGGTGCGACGATAATCCCCTCCTTCAGCGCGCAGACGATGTCCTTGTCTTCTTTGTCGTCTTGGGTAACGATGATGCCTCTCCGTCTTCACTGGCGTCGTCGGGTTGAACGCGCTTATTGCGCTTAGCGGGCGTCTTGAGTACGACGTTGCCGTTTGGCGCTACCTTTTGCTCCATGGCACTCAAGCTGAGATTCACCTTGCGCTCCTCCACAGCAACAATAATCGTCCAGCAGTGTTTGCAGACCCGCGAATTCATCCGTACGTCCTTGTGTGCCCGTCGTAGTTCGGTGCGCAGATGAAGGATCGCCGCGGCCCTCTCCCTATCACGGAATTCTTCCGTTTCGTCGTGCATTACGTAGAGCAGGACCCCTGCAGAACGACGGTGCATCAGATAGGCCGGTAAAAACAGAGAAAAAAGCGTACCGATGAAGACAAACTCCGCAGGCGACACCTTGGCGGAAAACCCGGTAAACCCCTTGTTCAGAGCCTTGTCACTGGTGATCTCGAGCAGACTCGACAAGGTGCGTTCCATTCTGGATCTGAAAGTACGCGGCGGCCCTTTTGGCCCGGTGAGCCACTTTTCTAGCTGGGGAGCCGATGGAGTGCGCCGCAGATCAACGTCCTCGCAGCAGTACAGCATAGAGGCAAGGTTTTGGAAGGTGCGTCCTCGCTTCGAATCAAACTCGACGTGGTTTCCTAACCCTCCGGTGATGGAAATGTACTTCATATCGAGCTCATTCACGTAGTCTGCCAATGGAGAGGCGATGGCCTGCAATTTCTCTGGGGAATGCTTAGCAGTCCATCGCTTCAGCTGACTAATGCAGCGAAGACGTACCTGCAGCGCTGAGACTCATCCCCAGTTGCACGCGTTGGAAGACTTCACGTTCTGAGGCTGGCGTGAGAGCCCGATACTCCACTAAAGTGCCATCAGCTATCATCGTAGGAACGTGGCTTTAAGATGGCCATACCGCAAGTTATACGTTTTTCCTCAAACTTCTTCTTTCCCTCCGATGATATCTCGTTTCGCTTGCCTCGATAAGCAGCTGGGACTTGGTACCACCAAAGCTTTCGCGTGTCTGGATCTCTGTCTGATCTACAGCGTCACATACGGTAAACAGGGCACACAACGGGTGGTCACGCACACGCAATCTGTAGTGGGGGATTGTGTGAGCATATCCACATTGGGAGGGGAAGAATGTTGGAAGCGTACATGACCATCTAGGAACTTTACAATGCTGGTGAGACGTTGTTTCCCGTCCACACAGACGCGCACTTCTTCCCCCTCCTCGTCTCGCATCACCGCAAAGATGACAGGTGGAACGTAGAAATTGTGAAAGAGGGAGTCAATTATTTCCATTTGTTTGCCTATGGGCCACACGACATCTATTCCGCAGGTCCGTGTGAGCATGGGTATAGTTGCGGGATTTGCAAGAGCTTACCTCGTTGATATGGTGGGTTAAGGTCGATTTTGCCGTTGTGGATCTGGACTACATTTGAAAGGATCGAGCGTCAAGACAGCATCACGTCGACTACGACAGAGGGGCTCACTGTGAAGCTCCAGAGTAGTGTATACCTTAGCATTTGGCTGCTCGAGAGCGCCGCGTATGCCAAACATGTTTGGATCGATCTTCTCGTCCGTGATGGTGGACTCGGCATCCAATTCATCGTCCTCTTCGCTGGCGGGCTCTCGCTTTGGCATATTAACCTTCGGAGACGCGGCGAAGTTCGAATTAGTCGGGTGCTGTGACGCGCACCGTGGGACAAAAGGTCCAATCACGTGAAACCCTAGGACAATAGATGTTGAATGTTTGACCATGTTTGTTTGTGTTAGATTACCGTATCCGATGCAAGCTTCTAGACATTAACCTATAGTACTATGATGGGTATACACCACGCATAATCATGCTTCTGCGAAGTCTCCGAAGCCATCCCCCTCATCTTCGTCCTTATCCCGGCGTTGTAAAGTGGATGTTGAGCGACGACGAGCCAGCGGTCTCCCATTTGTCGGCTCTGGCCCCGACAGGTGTGCGTTATCACCGTCGTCGAGTGCAGACGACATGAGATGTTCGCCCTCTTCCCCGTGACCAGCATTCGCCAGGCCCTCGGGACGTGGGGTCAGCTTGACAGGTTCATCCTCATCATCGCTTGCCTCCCCAACGTCCCACATAACTTCGCTCGGGTCCTCACCACGGTCCTCGACGAGTGAGCCCTCGCTCTCGTCGATTTTACCATCTAGTGTGCGTGGTATTTGTCGACTGGGGATGGCATTCAGTGCAATACCACCATCACGTTGAGCAGCGGCAGGCTCGGGCTTCTTGTGGGTGAGCAGCACGACGCCAGATATAAGGATAAGGATTGAAACAAAAAGGAGAAAGAGCGTCCATGAAGCGTAAGCGCCTACGGAGTCATTGAAGATCTGTAGAATGGGTCTCAGAAGAGCGGAAACAGAGCACTCAGGGTATGCCTACCAGAGAATTGAGCCAACTGTAGGCAGAGCCGTCAGTCGGGATTCCGCGAGACCAAGTACTCACTCACCCAGTTGCTGTGTACACGCCGTAAAAGACGGGCACGACTAATGTCGAGTCGTATATCGCAAGCCCACGGTTGAGACAGACAATCTGGAGGACAGCAGTGATGGCGAGGAAGATGAAGGTGATGATGGGCGCAGGGTGGCCAAGCTGGTTCCCAGCATTCTCATGAGACAGTGAGCCAGAGATCAACTTCACTCTGCCAAGCCATCTCAGCCAGGGTTACACGTTGAGAAACCAAGAAAAACATACGTGGCTTTAGCGAACACTAAACACTCACCGGCCATGCCTCCTCCCGCACACGCCCAGCCGATTCCCAATGTCCAGGAAATGACCTTGTCATCTTTCCCGGCGGTCCATTCCTCCAGCTTCTCGGCGATCCATATCATCGACCAACTCCACAAACCCTTTAAACGAACGAGGAGGCCGCCAGGAGGAGTCTTTGGTATACGAGCGCTCATGCCTGCAAATGGCTGAGCGGAAAGATCTTGGCGCGACGACAGTACGAGATCAAGCTGTGTCGTGAATATGTAGAGGAGTGCAAGGGAAAGTGACATGACGAAGAAGTAGCCGAGCCATCCCACGCGACCCCAGAGGGTGGCCAGATGGGCAGCCGACGTTTCCTCGGAGAGGCCAGTATTGATAGAGCCAAAGGCGACGATGCCAACTACACCCAGGATGACAATAATAGTGCCCTGCGGGGTGTTGGAAAGGTAGCACAAATACGAATAGGGTTGGGCTTACATATATGTCTGTTACAGTGACAGGTGTTCCTACGAGAAAGCTAGCGAACAAAAAGTTGAAGATGAGAGAGGTTGATCCAAGGGGAGCAACATATTCTGAAACTCGTATAAGATGAGGTGCACTGTCGCATAAGAAAGGACGGACCTGCTCGCATGTATTCTAGTGCGAGTGTTGATCCGATGAGTTGGGACAGTCTAAGATGCGAGGATGAGACGAGTACACAGAAAGACGAGGAGCCTCACATGTAAAGTAACATGCCAAGAAGCCATAGCGGTCGTAACCAGTCTTTCTTCCGTGCGCTCTTTGGAATTGCACTACTTCGGACCTGCGGGTGCGTAGCAACAAGTTAGCGCCTGGAACGAAGGCCGAGGCAGGGGGCACGAATACATGGTCTAATTTCGTCAAATTGAGGCCGGCGGCGTTGAGAACAGAGGCGAGGATAATGATGGATAGCCCTATTATGAAGGCCACGACAGGGCTCCCATGCCGGACGGGCCCTGTCTGAACAGGTACTGGGACAGGAAGAGGGACGGGCACAGGCTCAGAATCATTATTTTGTCGAGCGACAAGATGAAGCAAGGTGGCCATGAATCGTAAGGGAGAAGTTGGTAGCAGAAATTGAGAGAAACGTTGCCCCGAATCCTTATGGAGTATTCAACAAGGCGGTGTTTTCATGAGATGAGGATGACGATGGACAGTGTTCGTTTGGTTAACCGAGCCGTCTTCACCCGCCCGCTTGGTTGGTCAGGGACACATCGGGGCATCGGGTCCACAAAGCGGGCCGGAGTGCATCACTTGTCGCAACGATGAGCAGCAATCAGTCTCAGTCTCAGGCCAAGCCATCCCGGTCTTCAGAGAGCTCTGTCGTCCATGTACCGCCTATCACCGCTTCACATCCGCTATTGCGATCCCTCCCGCCAATGACCGAACTCCCTGTTGACCTTCTCGACCTCTTGAATCAAGCCTACTTTCTACATCTTCTTGCCAATGATCCATCCAAAGTCTTACCCGCGGGAAAATCTTTGCTGTCTGTCATGTCACAACCCGATGTGAGGACGCCGGGAAATGACGAGCTACCGAAGTTGCAGGAAAAGGTCAAAGAATTGGTTCACAAGGCCTTCTGGGACGAGGTGCCACCCCCTTGAGGAAGTCCACTCCCCCTTTCTTATTCTCTATTCCTCCCAGGCTCTCGAATCCCTCTCTTCGAGAGAGCCGTCTATCCAGCTTCCCCGTCTCAAGCTCTTGGTCAATGATCTACACACGGTGCTTATACCGCTCTTTCCTGCGGAACACCCTATCCTTGCCTCTCTATCTGCACCACTTCCGCCTACGTCTTCTCCCCTCCTCACTGCAGTAAATTACTCCCATGAAATACTCGTCTCATTGCGCAAGCGCTGTGCACCCGCAAGAGACGCTTATATCGACACTCTCCTTGTATCACTGGCCGATCCACCCACACAACTACTCGAACTTGCCACGCTCGTGATAGAGACCATCCAATCCCTACTAACACTTGCACAAACGATGAAGGACGACCTCTCACATTTTGTCCTCGGTTCTATGGGCGAAGCACAACTTGCCGTTACCATTGCAGACCAGG
Organism: Lactarius tabidus; assembly: GCA_963281015.1. Taxonomy (NCBI): domain Eukaryota; kingdom Fungi; phylum Basidiomycota; class Agaricomycetes; order Russulales; family Russulaceae; genus Lactarius; species Lactarius tabidus. Next base: position 2,728,485 of record OY725473.1, read on the forward strand.
CGCGACTGCAAGAGCGGGCACTTGTTCTCGATTTATGGAGGGACAGTGTTATCCAGGAAGAAACTACCATTTGGCTAGCCGACATTTCCCAGCCGTACGCGCTTACCGTTGCGCCAACGTCGCGCAAATGGGTGCTACGACTCGTGCAGGCCCTGGGAGCCACAGACCCTGTTACTTGTTCCTTACCGACGAAACCCCTTACCCCAGAGGATGGAGCACCCCCGCCCGTTCCAAATACACTTCCACCCCCATTCTTCTTCTCCACTCCTGAGTTGTTCTATATCCAGAACTTTCTGCAGGCCCTCGTCATCGCTGCCGCACTGCGTGCACTGCTTCCTTCGTCCGTTTCACCACCAGAAGACCTCATGTATCGTATATGGACGCTACTCCTCGCATCTGTAAACGAGGAAAATGGTTCAGAGGACTCGCGTCTCATCAACCTCGCCGATGAGCTCGTGCGCGCGTCATCCTTGGTGGACGATGAAGCAGCGAAGCTACGAGCAGCCGTGGAGCGGACCGTACGCGCGTCTGACCCCGTATTCCTTCTCCTCCAACGCCGCCTACTCTCGACGCTTGCAGAACGTCTGGCCCGTGCACCAACAGCACCTGTCCACCAGAAAGATGCCCCAACGGAGATGCGCACGGGAAGGCGGGAGCGACCAATTGTAAATGTGACGAGCGAGGAAAGGACAGAAGCAGCAGTCCTCGATGTCAAAGGGTTCGGTGACCCTGTATTGGCCGGCGCGATTCAGGAAGGGCTTAAGAAGCTTGGTACAGCGGTACGATGGCTTGAAAGTATTTGGGCAGACACACTGGGACAGACGAGCGATACCCTGTAGCTATGACGTAATAGCCGTGGTCACGTGTTTGATTAATCAGCTTGCCACCAAGTCTCTGTACTTGCTCAACGCCATGAACACTGGTTCCGATTCTGATTCGTTCGATGAAGGCGATCTCACTGCGCGCGGTCGCAAGGGAAAGGGAAAGGCTGGTGCCCGCGCCAACGAGAAGGGGAAACAGAAGGCCAAGGACGTGCGGTCCCGCGTCTCTGCCAGCACTGCGATTTTTTATTGACTGATCTCACCCCGCACTTATAGCAAGGCTACGCCTGGGAAGCCACTTATACCCGCTCCTGGGATACAGTTCAGGAGGACGAGGCCGGAAGTCTTACAGGCGCTGTTGCGGAATTACTTGCTCGTGGAAGACGACGCAGGTGCGCGTTCCCTTCCCTCTGTTCAACATACTTGTTTAGAGCTGGCTCGACGACAGGCTACTCGCGCCGGCCGCTGCGATCCGCCGCACGATCATTCGACATCTTGTCCTCTTGCTGGACCTCTCGGCGTCGATGAGCGACCGGGACATGCGGCCGACGCGCTTCGACCTCTCGCTCGAATATGCGCGCGAATTCATCAACGAGTGGTTTGACCAGAATCCACTTGGGCAGATCGGCATCGTTGGAATGCGCGGTGGGATCGGCGAGCGCGTATGCGAGATGTCAGGTAGGTCGTACTTGTGCTTGGTGGACGACTAGCTGAAGACGTAGGGGAACAGGAAATCCTCAGGATGTACTCAAGGCTATTTCGGAGAGACACAAACTCGAACCCACTGGGGAGCCGAGTCTCCAAAACGCCATCGAGATGGCGCGCAGTAGCATGAGGTTCGGCGCGGTTATCCTGATCATCGTTTCGTCCAAAATGACGAGCTGCTGTTGCTGTTGCCAGCCACCTGCCCACTCACTCCTCTCGCGAGATGTTGATCATCTTCGGCTCGCTCACGACTGTCGACCCTGGCAACATCTTCGAGACACTCTCTTCCTGCGTCAAAGATCGAATACGGATCTCGCTCGTCGCGCTCGCCGCCGAGACGAAGATCTGCCGCGAGCTATGCGACAAAACCGGCGGTGCGTCCCTCACATCGTCGCCCTCACGCCCCATTCTCATACTCCGCACGCGCCGCACAGGTACCTTCGGTGTCGCCATGAACGAAGGTCACTTCAAGGACCTCCTCTTCGAACTAATCCCTCCTCCAGCGCAGCAGCAGACCGGCGCAGGCGCAGGCGGCAAGATGAGCGCGGACCTGATGATGATGGGCTTCCCACAGCGCCTGCCGGACACCGCGCCCGCGGCGCTGTGCGTGTGCCACGCGGAGATGCGCGCCGCGGGGTTTCTGTGCCCGCGCTGCGGTGCGCGTCTCTGCGACGCGCCGACCGACTGCGACGTCTGCGGGCTCATGATCGTCTCATCTCCACATCTCGCACGGAGCTATCACCACCTCTTCCCCGTCAAGCCGTACTCGATCGTGTGAGTAGAACCGCCGCGTGCAGTTGTGTGTTTAGACTAAGCGAGTCTTTTTTGATGTAGGACGACCCTGGACGGCGTGACGAGCATGGCCTGCCACGCTTGCGCACGGCCATTCGAGGACACGCCGACTGCAAACTCAAGTGAGGGTATGAGCCCATTCGATCGGTATCGATGCCAAGATTGCAAAAATGACTTTTGCGCGGAATGCGATGTATTTGTCCACGACGTACTACACTGCTGCCCTGGGTGCGAGACGTAGAGGGTCAGGGTCAGTAGAGCGGCGCCGCACTATATATACATGTCTATATTAGAACACTGAGGTATACAAAGTCCATCGTCGTGCGCCAATGCGCATGCGTGCTACTGTCCGTTCGAGCAGATTGAATAAACAGTGGTTAGATGCCCTACGTTTCGGCACTCAGATCCTGTTGTCGTGCGTGTAAGGCGTGCGCATGACCAGTTGCTCGTTATCGCTCAGGCTCCCGCCCTCATAGGTGTCATTGTCCTCGCTGAAATAATGACGTAGTCCAGAACTCTTTGATGCGGGGACAGCATGGTCTAATATCGGGGCATTGCCGTCCTCCGTCATCGTCGTAGTGCCAAATAGTGCAGACCGCCGGGATACACTTCCTGGGGCAGCGAATAAGGAGTTGCGAGCTGTTTCGTGCATTTGCAAGATGTTTTGGCGGAAGGCATTCTACGAGCAGACAAATAGTAAGTCCGAGCCCTCGCTTCCAAAATAATATGATTTTCTTCACCTGCTCGCGCCAGTATTGAAGACGCTTTTCGCGCTCATCCTCACGTTGCCGACCATGGACAATGAAAAGGAAGACTAGTGTTGCGATCATACCTAGGGAGACGTTATGTGCCAAAGTATAAGACGCTGGGCATTTGTGCTCACCTCCGAAGATGCCGATGCCGATGATGACATACACCCACACGGGGAAGTGGCGAGGATTGGAGGGATTCACGCCGCAAATTTGATCCGGTAGGCAGTTGTAGCTGACGCACTCCTTGTCCGCAGTGCAGCGCGCACCGACAGCCCTCTGTTGAATGCAGACGGTTGAGTTGGTGTCGCAGTACAGGCCGACCTTGCAGTTATCGCTGGAGGGATACAGTAAACCAAAGGACGAGTGAGTATCATTGGTCGCGCCCGTACCGCGACACCACATAGACAAACTCGCCACTTGGTCCATATGCGATGTATCCGGTGTTCTCTATCTCACATGTTGAGCCAGCGGTGATGTTCGCGAATCTGAAGAGATGAGATGTTGACCGCGTAGAGAGGGCTCTGAACACTTACTGGCACACAAAGTTGAGGCAAATGGAACCGTTGACGTTGAGTCCCCGACCGGTGATATCTCTGAGATCTTTGAAATCGTCGGGACCAACACACGAGTCTGGAAACGGTGAGAGGTAATTATGGAGCATTGAAAGCATCACTACTACGCACCATCACGGTCGAATTGACACGGTTGTCCAACATTAATCTTTGGGGCGCACTGAGATCCTTCGTCCGGACAGAACTCATCGACCGAGCATTTTGGAGGAGGGTCAATATTTTTTCCTCCTCTGGTGTCACCAGTATTATAACCAAGGGGGAATTCGTCCCTGCGGCATCCTTTGTTCTGGCATACGCCGTTGTTACACCAAGTTGTTGCATTACAGTCAGAATTGTATTGGAGGGTGCCGGTGGCTAGGCCATTGTGAGCGGGGTTGCAGGTGTTGGTGTCTGTATTTGTTGAGTTTGCGACTGAAAGGACGGATACTGGGAGGGAGAGGAGGAAAAAGAGTGAGGGTGCGATAAACAGCATCGTGGCCGTGTGGAAGGGCTAGTTGCCTGTTTAGGACAATTGGTAGTCTGCAGCGGTCGTCACCCGCAACACCCAATGTCGATTCTCGCCTCCCCACGGAGGTCGTCCCCGGAGCCGTTGCCATCCCTGCCACCTTCTCCCCTCGAGGAAGACCTCGGCTGGAGGGCTCCCTGGTCTCACAGCGACGACGACGACAGCTCATCCCATCCCGACACCACAAATTCTCCTGAAGATTTCCAACGTAGCAAGGGTAAAGAAAAGGCGACAAAATCTTCTCCCACTTCTTATGCAAATGGCGGCAGAGGCGAAGTATCACAGTGGTCCGGCCAGGGTCGGAGCACAGAAGCATATCCTCCAACGACCGACGAAGCGACAGAGACCCGGCGTGTGCAAGAGGTGCGCGTCTGCCCCGTTTACCGCCACTCGTGCCTGACCCCTTTTTCTTGGACAGAACTTGATGCTATGGGAGGTTGCAGAACGGCAGCGACGGAAATCTGCGCGCGAAACCTCTGGCTCCACCTCCTCTATCGTTGGCGACGTTGCTCGCCGCGCAAGCGCGCTCTGGACACGCCGTTCGTCGCACCATTCCGTAGACGGGGGCGGGAAGCACCGTGTTCTACAGACGTCCGACGACCACGTCCGGCTCGACGACATCGTGGCTAGCCCCTTACACTCCGCTCCGCCGTCGCCCTCTCCCAGTCCCAGTCCGGGCCCCTCGCCAAACCACCTTCTCGTAACTGGGCCCGGTCCTTATGCTCGCGACCCCTTTGCAGACCCTCTTCCCGGCGGCTCGACATCATCCCTCTTTGTCAACGCTCTACCCACGGCGGAGATAGACCCCGCCTCGGCCGCAGTAGAGCTCCAAACCCCTACATCTGCGGGAGCCCCACTTTTGACATCACCACCTGTGGTGCCCCATTCGGGAAAACGGTTCTCCGCAAAAGTGGTCAATGCACCTGCCCCACTCGACTTGCCTAAGCCCCGCTCCCCACCACCCCGCACGGCGACACCGCACGCCAAGCGGCCGCCGGAGCCGTTTCCGCGCCCCGACTCGAGGATGTCGCGCACAGCGAACGAGGAAGAGGAAGATGCGAAACCAGTCAGATGGTGGACGGAATGGCTCTGCGGTTGCAGTGAAGGGCCAGACCGAGGGGGTGAGGTCCAGGTACGTTCCATTACCATATCGCTGGCTTCACATTTCGCTTCATCGCGCTCCAGGCTGGCCGGACTAACCCAATGGAGTGATTGCTCCACTCGTTCCCTCCGTTCTTTCTTCTTCTTATGACATGAGACGATGTATACCTCTACCTTAGAGTGGTGAACAATTCTCCCCAAGTGTTTTCATTTCCTTCTCTATTCACGCGCTTGGTGACACTGATGGTGTGGGGAGTAAATAATTATTGTATTTTATGCTCGCTCACTTTCTGCCATTCCATTATGACACAACTGTCCATACTACATGCGCATTGCGTCTACTCGCACCAATGGTCTGCCCTGCAGATGACGAGTGCGGTCTTACGCTAATGGTTACTCGTGGGCGGTGCAGACGGCAGCGCTCGAGATGATCGATAACCATTGGGCAGCACTTATCTGGTCTCTGTTACTGGAGGCAGTACGAGTCTTACTGGGGACGGTGCAGGTCCTAATGCCCGGCGGTGAATTGGAACTGCACTTTTATTAGGCTGAACGTCGAAACGCAATGTGCTCAAATTGGCATTCCTCGAATGAGCGTGGCGAAAATCTGTTGCACGGGACATCGAAGAGCGGCCATCTGAAGGCTGCATGACAGCTGTCGGAGGGTGGGGCCAGTATTCCATGCAGGCAATCGAGAGGCAAGACATCCGAGTCACGATGGCATCAATCTGGGGAAACCAGTTACGTTGCAACTGTACCCCGTATGGCGCCAAGAATTCATAAGTGCATCTACCGACACGCTGCTACAGATCGTGGGAAGCCTGAGTGCAGGTGCCGATTTCTTGGTAGATCTGTCGCTCTGGTCTTAAGATGGGAGCCGACGGTAGTACGTTTATTTCTAAGGTGTCCGGGCCATTATCTGCGCGCGTTAAGGATCGGCCTGGAATCCACATAGGAAATTGTTAGTGTAGTCCGTCGTACATTGATGCATTGATATACGTACACATACATCCTGGCTCAGCTTCACTCGAGTGGGAACCAGGGTAGCTGAAAGCTTTCATAACACCACCCAGCTTCACCCTCTTTCATGATAATGAAATGTTCGGACCTGTGCACCTTCTCAGAGTGACGTTCATAGCATTCGATAGGTGAATAAATAGAGTGACTACATCGCTAGCGCAAAGAGCGCGTTCCATTCCAGGCTGGGCGTCGTGACTCGGACCTCTACAGTTCTACACGCAAGAGATAGTCGTTCATGTGGGTATATCAGGGCGAAACACAGGGGGAAATGTCAGCTTTGTGGCGGGTTGCTTGATTATTCGGGTCAATGTAGGAGCCGACGGCGCCAACAGTGCACTCTACGTCTTGGGGTATTGCACGGCGCCGAGCTATCGAGCGAGTGATGCACTGGCCAGCAGAAAAGGACGGAATGGACAAGCCGTCTGTTAAAAAAAAAAGACAAACGTTATCGGTGTGTCGGAAACCAGGCCAAATAACTTACGCGTAAGTATAGAACCCAGCACAACAAAAGCGACTAGGGGCTGGAGAGCAGTGGCGAGAACATCTTCTTGAGTTTGCGGTGGGTCGTGCGGCGCTTTGAGACGGCTCTGCGCCATTGTAGAAACGAAGACAGCGCTCACCCCGATCTTGAAAAAAGAATAGAGCAGGGGTTAGAAGTGATGTACCAGCGGCACTATGAAGCACTGACGGGGCCAAAATATCCACAGAAGAGTGCCTCGCGCCAATCCTTGACCTCGGGTATCAACTTGTATAGCAACAGGAGCGAGGGTATGCGGCGTAAAGTGAGTATTACTAGCATGAGGATCACAAGCCGCCAAGGAGTGACGCCAATCTCAGAAATATGGAATTTGTCGAACGGGAGCCACGCCCCGATGTAGATGAAGCAAGCGCAGTTGAACACGAAATCGAGGCCCGAGGAGAATTTGAACATGAGATCGAGGAGAGAGGAGAATGACTCGTGTTTCGGCTGTTTCTTGAAATGATCATCATTCCAGGAGATCGCACATCCTTTACACAAGGATAAGCACCGACACAGCGTCATCATGGACGATAAACAAACCAGCAGCAAAGGCGGCAAGGAGGTCATCGTTTCCCAGTGAACTTGCGGCACCGACCGTGAACAACGCGAGGGAGACGTAGAGAACGACGTATGAATCGTGGTCAACAAAATTTCTCTCTTGCGCGAATCTCATTATACGAGAGGACAGGTAACCTGAAGTATTACTCAGTCTCGAGACGTCCATGCACCGACAGATTCCATACCAATAGTAGCGCCAAGGATGGTCCCGAGCATCACTTGATCTACAGTAAGCACCACGAGCGATCAGAACCGGAAAACAAACTGGATGTGCGGTGAAACGTCTGCGCACATAGGCAACCGATAATAATCCATTTTTCGAAAGCTGTTGCACGTGAAGCTTCTGTTGTGAGGTATATTGAGATGCTGAGGAAAGGGTATGCGAGTCCATCATTGGATGCGGACTCCGCGACAAGGAGGTTACGAATGTCCTCGTGCACGTATTTATCAGCAAATCCCCCACCTACAGAACCAAAAGGCGCTTGTGAGCGATCAAGACCGACGCATGAACATTGACTGCCAACTGACCGATGACGGCAGCACTGATGATTGGATCTGTGGGCGTCAAGCAGGCAGAGATGACGAGCGATGACAGAAAGTCCAGTTTCGGGAAAAGAACATGGATGAAAGCTACCAAGCAGTGTGAGGACAGCGGGTGCGTATGGACGCCGGCACGCTCACTGGCAGACACGAACCACCCAAATGCCATGGTCGGCACTACCATAATGAGCAAGCTCTTCGCATGCTCAGCCATATACCTATTCGGTAAATGGACACCTATGGTAAAGAGACCAGTTATGAGCACGATACGCATTATTTCTCTTGTAAGAACGTCGGTAATGCCCGTCCATGTACGTGGATCGAAGATGTCGAGGACATGAGGGCCCAGTAGGACGCCAAAGCCCGTTCCAAAGACAACCTCATTCATATACAACTAAATATGCGACTATCAGAGAATGAGAGAGCAACATCGTGGTGTTTATCTCACCTTCTGCTTGATCCCCAAGGATAATAAGCTGTACTTGAAGGCTATCACATGGGTCTGAGCAACATGGGACGTAGGCCACTCACAAAAAAAAGAAAGCCCCCTAGGAGGACATATGCCACGCTAGCGGGTGAGGACTGTTGATGTGCGAAATTGCCCACAACAGGTTCAACGTCGAGTCTTGAATATTCAAGACAGAATACGCACATTGAGGAATTCCCAGGGCATGAATCAGAACTAAACGTTGAATGTTGCGAACCTCGAGGTACTTCGAGCTGCAGCAGGGTTGAGGGCGGACTTCCACGGAGAGCGGGCGGAGAGAAATCGTGCCTCTAACCCTCTTTATGTGAAAACAGGGCATGCAAACAGGTGCACAAAGGTTGCACAGACGGTGTTCGCATGCCTCTCCCACCCGAACACCGCGCAGCCTCTGATTCGCGCACGCTCTTCGCATTGGTACGCCACCACCTCTTGCATACGGCCCTCTAATGGACCCGCCTAGCAGTCCATTCTACGTGTGTCCGGTTCACCGTGTGTAGGGGGCATATGGAGGCTGTGCGCACGGTCACTTCGCGCCTCCATTTACGTGAAGACGAGAGGGGAAATAAATGTATGGGTGTATGGAATGGAAGGTGAGGCAGCATGCAAACTGAGCCGCGGGGGAAGGGGGGCTGGGGACGAATAGGAGGGCCCCGCGTACGCCTCACTTTTGCACAACCATTTGTGTAGAAATGCCATGAGAAGGCTGTGCACACCGTTGTTTCTGCCCAGGGTCAAGGGGAGGAGGTGCAAACGGGAGGGTGGCGCACGGGCACATTTGTGACCTTTTTTGCATAGAAAGATGGTTGAAAGGGTGTGAGAGCACACAAGCATTGCGAGGAAGGGGAAGGTCATTGATGAGCAAGGGAATGTAAATTTGTTTGTTTGTTTGTTTGTTTTCAAAAAAGAATGAATACGGACCGCGTTAACGAAGAGAGGTCTGTGAACGGAAGGCGCACCCCTTCTACTTGGTCCATGCATGTGCCCCCTTTGGCGCCCGTGAGACACATCCAGGGTAGGAAAGGCCGTGCGGACCATCGAATAGAGTGGACACCATTGATGCAGGTGATAGCGTGGATAGTTGCTGCGAGACTATAGACAAAAGGCCGGCCTAAGGAGAAGATGTAGACATAGACATAGCCAGACCACGAGGTATGAGAAAGTCGAGGTGACTCTGAAGTCGATACGTGGTTGACAACTTTATGAATAGCGCGGAACGGATTCAATATACATAAGTTAGGCGAGACGAGAGAACGAAGAGCTGTAGGTTAATTTCCAACCGCCTTTGGGCGTCTACTAGGTACCGACTTCGTCGACGAAGGCGTCGACGTAAACGTTGCTTGGAAGCATACATGGTCATTCAAATGGAAGATGGTATAGAATGAGTACACAGTACACATTTACGCGGCAAAGTATGTGTGTAGTGAGATAGCCATTCTCAAGGTCGTTCTCACTACATGTACAATTCGATAAAGTCAAACTTCGATTTTGTACCCATTGCTTTTGTCCTATGGCTAAAGAACTCTACAAACTAGCTACCGTGGTTGAACGTTGAACGTTGAACGTTGAACACGGTCAAGTATTAGTAATCAAAATCAAGTCTCAGTACACCGAATAACACTGACATCAGGAACGACAATCAAAAACTAACAAGAAGAAAAGAAATATGAGTCGGCATGCATCCCCGATTTCGCCCTTATAGTGGCCGTTTCGTAGCTCACGATGTGCAGCGAGGTCCTCACTTAGAGTCATGACCATGCTCCTCCTCGACCAAATTTTTCGCAGGATCAAAAGACTTGACACGTGCAGCAACAACAGGACCGGGGTCACGTGCGGAAAGTGCACCAACGCTACCAACAAACATGCCAACAAATCCATTGAATAATTCAGACGATATGGCGCAAAATATGGCGAGATTACGTGGAAATAAACGTACCCGAAGGGAGCAGAGAGTGCCGGGGCAACAGTGGATATCACGAGGACAAGCGTGGCAATGAGGGGCGCGTGCATTGTGTGTCACCGGAATTAAGGTGTATAGAACGGGTTTGGTCGGGTCGAACGTTGAACGTTGAACAGAGACGAAACAAGCTACACACGCGTTAGCACGAGTGGAAGCCACGAATGGGTTCACAAACCAGTGTTGTTGCGAGAACACAAAAGTAGGTAGGATGTGGCGTAGGACTCGGAGCTGGGGATCCTCACATCGAAATCAAGGCGTTAAATACATCCTACAGCCATTATTGAGATGAGATCTCATCTTTACCTCCTTTGATGCGAGAGTACTATACAACAATTCCAACTAGATCTTAAATCAAACAAAAGACTCGAATGCACAGCAGTTTGATCTCACAAGGGCCCGCTTGAAAAGGTTTGTTAGGCGAACTCAGCCTCCGGTACAGCTCGTAAGATTAACCGCCAGTTCCACTGTTACGGTGATATGGGCACTAGAGCCGGCCGCTTGAGATACATTACCCGGAGCAGGCAAAAGGAACAGCACCCACGGACTTGAAAGCACTCACGCTGGCATTCGGCTGCAACTTCAACAACGCACTGCCACAGGGAATTTGTTTTTGAAGATTTACTGTAATTCTAAGGGTAGGTGGTTCTTCGAGTATTCCTTTCAGGTTGGTTCACCCACTGGCATCAACCGATGTCTTGGTGGTGTCATACGGCTAAGATAGGAGTGCAGGCATCCCAGGTGATCACATGATCACAAGCCAGTTGCAGCTTGTTGTGATCGCTAACCTGATCGATCAGAGACACCGTAGACCTATATACCCATGCAGGGTAAGAGGCAGAATACGTTTCTCGTCCTGTCTTATTTTATTTATTTTTAAAAATGTTTCTCGTCCTGTCGTATAGTATCTTTACCTATCTTTACCATCTGAGCACTGCGCTTACCCACGTTGAGATCTCACATGATCCCGGAATGTTGCTGTCCTCCCCGAAGATCAACCAATCAACCCGGGGATCCTACCCCTGTATCATTGCTGGGCCTTGCGGAAGTGCCTATTACGTCACAATTTGCTCTTTGCTGCACCCACAACGCCAACTGGCAGTCTTGGCTTGACTAGCAAAGTTGAAGAGTTCACGGATAATCGGGCAAGAGAGAGTGGGTGTGAATAACATACGGACCGTCTTGAATGTCCTTCGAGCGAATAGGTCAAGCACTGACGGGAGCGCCGATTATGGTGCCTGGAAGCAGACGTCGTTTAGGCATGCGCTGATGGCGTTCGTCTGTAGGGGTAGTGTGTGAAAGTGTGCGGAGTACTCGGAGTATGGCTAGATGGGCTATACAGCAAGTAACTCGGATCATGGCACGGGTCAACAAATGATCATACAACTGTACCGTTGCTGAATGTCCATTGGTGCAAGGCGAGCCATCATGAGTGATTGACAGCTCGTCGCAAGCGGCCTCTGTAATGTTGCGACGGGAAATTGGCAGGGTTCCTTTTGTCAGTAGCCGAGGCCCCAGCAACCGTGACAGCGCCTCAGCAATCTACACACAAGCGTAGCTAACCCCGCCGCAGTACTAGAATTGTTGCACATAGCGTTCTGGTGTCCCAACCCTGCTGAATTGTCTCGAGCAAATAAAACGCCATGAGTGCGAGTAGAACGGCCAACACAGCGACAACCAGACCTGCAAGGTCACTCAAAGAGGCCGTTCGGCAGTTCCGCTCCCACCAGTGGGTCAAACCAGCACGCGCGCTGTCGGAGTCTGGGAACGTATCCCGTGCCTATCCTCGCCGACACGTCCAGATTGCCTCTAATGAGCCACAGGTAGGACGAACAGCATCTAGCACGCTGCATGATTCTTATATGTGTCGCCACTCATAAGCCCCTATACCATGAGCCTGGATCTAGGCACCCGCCGCCTGAGCACGAAGATCGCCGAGCGACCCGTGAGCGGCGGGTGTGCACGCTCAGTTGCATGCCGAGCTCGCTTTCGGTATCCTGCTCCCTAATGCGTACCTCCTGTGCCTCGGGAAGCAGCACAGCCCGCCAGCACGCAAACGCGTCAATCACCATCCCGTACTCGAAACACAGCGGTGTTGGCTCATACGGGCACAGGACGGCGTCAGGCATGCACGCACCTTCTCGTCCACGTCCTGGGAAAGTGCGGATCTGTGCGCTCTAGGATTACTGAACGACGAGAAAGGAGAGCCGTCCCGCGATGCCGTGCCCTAGGGGCACGGGGAGGTGTTCTATTGTCAAGAAATACATATGGAGCGAAGGGAGAAGCGGAAGATAGACAGTACAAGCATTGTAAAGTGCCACATAGGGTCATGCACCCCAAGGCGCACTCTAATGGAAGCCAAAAAAAAAAAAAAAGGAGAGTCCTAATAAGTGGTCGCCGCGCTGTTCTCGTTCAGGCAAGTTGTCTGTAAGAGGAAGTCGAATGATTCAGCAGTCAGTTTTCGGCGTTAGCCCGCCCAGGTTGGTAATCTCGGCGTCCATCTTGCGCCGCTGCCACTCCCAGTCATTGCTCTTGAACGCAGTGAGGTTCAGAGTTCAAAAGTGATCAAAGCACTAACTCTCACGCAAGAAGGGGTTGAAATCGCGGAGCTAAAGAAATGAAATTTACAAACTGGTGGCTATTGTGGTTGAACACAGTCTTGAACACGGTTACATGTCTTTAGTAGTACAGCACAGATGGGAATAAGAGATTTGACAGGCCTGAGACTGTATTGCGGTAAGACAAACCGAAAATATTAACAAGTTGTTGCTTGGCAAGCTGAGTTACCAATATGACGAGGAGAAGTACGTTCTCTGATTTTCATACGGAGGTACGGCGCTCGTGTGGGTTCCGCGGTCTCAACACACGCAGAGGATCCAAGCAGGCAATAGCCGCGCGCCTTCATTTGCACTACCTTCGGGGCTCCAAGATGTGCAACCTGAAGTGTTTATTTTCGGTCAGCCCCGGTGAGTGGTCGACTTTACAGTGCTATGTTGGGCACTGCCGCACTGTCTCTTCCTTAATGTGACTCATCGAATCAGGGCCTCTGACATACTCTGTAGAGTTGAAGAGAAATTTTCTAGAATGAGGTGTCGCCGAGCGCCAGAGGAACGTGTAGTGGGTCAAGAGGAGTCAGGTAAGTGTAAGTCAGCGCCAGTCAGCATGCTCAGTAAGCAAATACTGTAAGTGGGTCTGCTACGCAAGATCTTCGACAAAAAAGGGAAAAGCACGTCAGTCGCGAGTGGATGAATATCGTGTGCCTGGCGAGTCCACTTGCACACATCCACCTAATTTCTCATCTAACTACATTCATTGGCAGATATTTTCGCTATTTAATCACCAGAGATGGACTCGGAATATCTCATTCCCTCCCACCTCTCCAAACATCTCTCTATCTCTTGTTCAGTCTCTAGATGTTCGCAGCAGCTGCGTTTCGCGATACGTTCTTTGCTTATACCCTCCGATTGGCGTTCGGGTCGCGAATATTTCCTCACCCGGACGAGAAGGAGCTTCCAGTAGTATGGCAAAGCAAGCTTTCAACACCGACGACCCCACGGGATTCGGTCCCTCCCACCCTTAATGACGGTCTCAGTCCTGACGCCAGGTCGATAGTTTCCGAGACGACCGCGATTGCAAATACCCCAGCCAAAGCAGATCCAGAAAAGGGTCTGGATAGTCTGCTGGTAGATTGGTATGGCCCCACGGATCCAGATGTGAGTATCGTCGGTACTTTTTGCAAATACCACGCCCCTCATATAGCATTAGAATCCGCAGAACTGGTCGAGTTGGAAGAAGGCGTGGGTCATGTTCCAGACATGCCTTCTGACTTTCGCCGTGTACCTTGGCTCTGCCATCTACACCGCTGGCATACCTGGTATCAGCTCAGAATTCCATGTCAGCAACGTCGCTGCACTTGTAGGCCTGACAACCTTTGTGGCTGGTTATGGGCTAGGTCAGTACCACAGACCAATATATCTCTGCCTTCGTTTTCTGACTCAGACAACTATGCAGGTCCAATGGTCTGGGCTCCTTTGAGCGAAGTCCCGCAAATTGGTCGCATGCCTGTTTATATTTTCACCCTCGTCATGTTTGTCGTGTTACAAGTGCCCACAGCTCTTGCCACCAATTATGGCATGTTAATGGCGTTCCGTTTTCTTACCGGCTTCTTTGGCTCCCCGATCCTCGCGACAGGAGGAGCGACCATCGCCGATATTTATGCCCCGAAGAAACGGGCTTACGGAATGACGCTTTGGGGTGTCTTCGCGACCTGCGCACCGAGCCTTGGCCCACTGGTCGGTGGTTTCGCTGCCCACGTTGAAGGTTGGCGTTGGACGATCTGGGAGATCATGTGGCTCTCTGGTGCCACTCTCGTCTTACTATTCTTCTTCTTTCCGGAGACGTCCGCATCCAACATCCTCTACCGTCGAGCGAAGCGCCTTCGTAAGGTGACCGGAAATCCCTCGATCAAGTCGGCTTCCGAGATCGCTTCCGCCGCCATGAGACCCCGAGACTTAGCCGTGGAGGTCCTTGTTCGCCCATTCGCCCTCAACTTCCAAGAGCCGATCGTCCTCGTCCTCAACATCTACATCGGTCTCATATACGCCCTTCTTTACATCTGGTTCGAGTCCTTCCCGATCGTTTTCATCGGCATATACCATTGGCGTGAGCAGATGCTTGGCCTATCCTTCCTTGGCATTTTTGTTGGCACCCTCGTCCTCATACCCCCGTTCTTCGCGTACCTATATTTCGTGCAGGAGCCGAAATACAATGACAAGGGTGAACTCAAACCTGAAGAGCGGATGCCGATCGCCATCTTTGGCGCGTTCATCGTCCCCATCTGTCTGCTTTGGTTTGGATGGTCATCGCGCGCAAATGTCCACTGGATTGTCCCAATCATCGGCTCCAGCCTGTTTGGTATCGCGGCATTACTTCTTTTCGTGAGTACGGTTTGTCAGATCCACCATATTCTTAACTGACTCTTATTCAACCATTACAGAACGCGGTTTTGAACTACCTCGCTGACGCTTACCCCACCTACGCGGCTAGCGTGCTTGCCGGAAACGACTTTATTCGATCCATGTTTGGCGCTGCGTTCCCCCTCTTCGCTGGGGCTATGTATCGCAACCTCGGTGTTGGATGGGCGAGCACGCTCTTGGCACTTCTCTCATGCGCCTTTATTCCAATTCCAATTCTGCTATACAAGTATGGTGATCGCATTCGCATGGCGAGCAAGCGCGCCCGCCACGACTATGACTAGACGTCGATGCATCCTGCCTGGTTCATCGTCATGGAACATATTTCAACATTGTTTATTCTCATCACGATTTCTTTTAGAGCTCCGCATCATTATATCCTGCATCTACATCTGGATCTGCACTGTAGCAATCATCACGAAACTCTAGATTCATTAATCCACACCTACTTTATCTTAGGCACCTCGGTTTCAGATTTAATTCTTTCTGCTTTACATGGTAGTCCGGTTGTTCACAAGGCTGTTCGCATACCGTAAATCACTCATCCAGAAGAGTACAGCATAGCGTTGCTACTTGCTGCAATAGTAATATCAGTTGTACAAAAGAAACAAGCGAGCGCAAAAGCGTGCGTGCAGAATGATTTGAGATAGTTTTACATATATTCGTTGAGGTAAAACCGTTTACTACAGTACTTCTGATCGATAGATCACACGGCGTTGAAACTTTGAAGGGGCAGAGAAGAAAAAAGGTTGAGAACAACGATGGGAAACCACAGCGATAATTTCGTGAAGTGCTACATAGGGTTCTGTACCCCAACACGCACGAAAATGGATTCTAAAACAAAGATCACACAGCAGATACAAAGACAAGTTGTAAAACTTGTAAATTTCGGACCTATGCGTCTTCTCAGACGAAGAGTAACTAAATCTGTAGGCGGAAAGTTGGGCGTCGTGACTACTATACGCCAAACACAAGTCCAGGTGCAAGATATTCGTGTGTGCAGGTCGAATTAGATCGAACTGCCTCGAGAGCCAGTGTCAGCTCTGTGAGAGTTGCTCGTTCCGGTCTATATGAACGCGTTCCTCTATTGTAATGGTAGTCTGCTTGGTGGTTACCGAGGGACCTTCCTAGAAGAAGAATATATGCGTGTCAGAAAGGATGGAATGCATTACGAATAAACCACAAAGTATGACCTCGGCAATCTTCACGACTCCTCTCGGGGTCTTGACATCTTCAGGATCTGTTTGATCTAGGAGGTCTGGCCATTCAACGCGTTTCGGCCGTTCCAGACGAGGCCCTTCCCTGCTGACGATCGTATTGTCTGCGCTTTCGGGGGCGGCGGGGTGGTCCACGCCCATTTGCGGTGGTGCACGTCGTACCCACATAAGCCAATCGGGTTGGTCGACCACCGAACGAGTGATAGTCAAGGTATGGCGGCCGACAGAAAAGAACGGAATGGACAGCCCGTCTGTGGAAAAATGTAAACGTAAAAAACACGTTATCGTGGGGTCGAGAAAGGGCCGACAAACGTACGTGTGAGTATGGAACCGAGAACGACAAAAGCGACTATGGGCTGGAGAGCAGTGGCGAGAAGATCCTCTTGCGTTTGTGGCGGGTCGTGCGGCACATCGAGGCGGCTCTGAGCGAGAGTGGCAATGAAGATGGCGCCAACCCCGATCTAGAAAAAAATAATAGAGCGATTAGTTAGAAGTGTGCATCACTCCACTGAAAGGCACTGACGGGGCCGAAATGTCCACAGAAGAGTGCCTCGCGCCAATTCGCGACCTCGGGCATCAGCTTGTACAGCAGAAGCAGCGAGGGTATGCGACGCAACGCGAGTATTATCAGCACGAGGATCACAAGCCGCCAAGGAGTGACACCAATCTCAGTGATATGAAATTTGTCAAACGGCAGCCACGCCCCGATGTAGACGAAACAAGCGCAGTTGAGCACGAGATCGAGAACTGAGGAGAACGAATCATGTTCGGTCTGTTGGTTGAAGTGTCCGTCCCAGGAGATCGCACAACCTATACATAGGGATAAGCGAAAACAAGATGTTATTAAAGACCGCTGACAAACCTGCGGCAAAGGCAGCAAGGAGGTCATCGTTTCCTAGCGAATTGGTGGCACCGACGGTGAACAACGCAAGGGCGATGTACTGGGCAATGTACGACTCTCGATCAAGGAAGCCCCTCCTTTGCGAGAATTTCAAGATAAGAGAGAATAGATGACCTGCAGTATTACTGAGTCTCAGCACGTCATGCCTTGACGGGTTCCATACCAATAATAGCGCCAATGACGGTCCCGAGAATCACTTGATCTGGGCGTCACTAGCAATTAGAATCGTAAAACAAATAGAGGTAGATCTGTTGCACACATAACCAGCTGATGACGATCCATTTTTCGAAGGCTGTTGTACGTGAAGCTTCTGTTGTGAGATATATTGCGATGCTAAGGAAAGGGTATGCGAGTCCATCATTGGATGCGGACTCTGCGACAAGTAGCTGCCGAATGGGGAGCGGCACGTTTGTCACAGCATATTTCCCACCTAGAGAGTCAAAGTGATCAAGACGACGCACTGACAATGATTGCGAACTGACCTATGACAGCAGCACTGATGATGGGGTCTGTGGGCGTCAAGCACGCAGAGATAACAAGCGAAGACACAAAGTCTAATTTTGGGAAGAGGACATGGATGAAGGCTTGAATGGAGAATGTCAGAATAGAAAATGGGTTCCATCTCGTACAGACGCCGACATGCTTACCAGCAGATACAAGCCATCCAAATGCCATGGTCGGCACCACCATGATGATCAGGCTCCTTGCATGCTCAGCCATGTACCTCTTCGGCAACTCGACGCCTATGGCAAAGAGACCTGTTGCGAGTACAACACGCATAATCTCCCGCGTGAGAATATCCGTAAATCCCGTCCAAGAACGTGGGTCGAAGATGCCAGAGGCGTGAGGGCCCAGGAGGACGCCAAAGCCTGTTCCGAGGACGACCTCATTCATATATAGCTGAATGCAACTATCAGTGAAAGGGAATCATCATGGTGTGTGTCTCACCTTCTCTTTGATGACCAAGGATATCAAGTTGTACTTGAAGACTATGAGATGTGTGGGCAACGTGAAAGGAGAGGTCACTCACGGCAACGACAAAGCCTCCAAGGAGGGTATATGACAAACTAGCCGGCGTAGACTGTTGACGTGCGAAATGTCCCACATCAGGTTTACGGTTGAGTGATGAATATTCGATGAAAATTCAAGAGAAGACGAACATCGAGGAATGTCCAGGGCATGGTAGTTCGAGTCAGAGTTGAATAGTCTTTTGACCTCTGCGATCTTTTAAGGTCTGATAGATCTGACCCCTTTAAGCTGAGCGTTGAATGCGAAGGTGGACCTCCGCGTTGGGCTCAGTCAAGGACGCTCGACTGGTCAAGTCTCTTAATCAGGCGAATTGAGGCCGATTTGCTAATGGACAGATTTATCCAATCGATATCACATAATTGGTAACTACTACATCCTAGTATCATGATATGCGTTGTACTAGGACGACAAAGAAAGATAACGATAACCTTCAGAGAGTTTTGCAGACAGTCAAATGGGTACTAAGAATACCTAAAGATAAAAAATATCAGTCAACGCACCCACTTATGATACAGGGTGAAGACAGGCAGCCTTACCAGTCAAGAACAGAGTGTTACGCCTCACATCGTGCACTACAGACGTTGTCCCCGAGGCAATTGTTCCATCATCTTCAAATACCTATGCGAGAAACAAATGATATGGCGTCGCCTTAGATATTGGGGACATGCCATACCTTCTCAACTTTGAACTTTTCTCCAAAGAACGCATTCTCCCCGATGTTTTTGGTGATGCGTAGGGCAGATGAAGGGGCCACTTTCGCGGGGTCGCTGAGGGCGGAGAGCCAGCGAAAAGCGGAAGGAATCCCTGCTGCCCAGAGTGCTCCGTCTTCATCGACTGAGAGGTTGTCCACGATGCGATCTATAATCAGCGTGGGATCAGTTGGGATAATCCATCGACCAAGGTATGGCTGCTCCTTACCCGTCGGGATCACATCAGTCAAGACAAGGGAGTGGTCACTTTGCTCTTCGAAGGTAGAAATCCCGCCAATCTTGGCGCTGCCAACGTAAATTGTCCCGTTCTGGGACCGAGCAATACCATTGTTACCGGGCATGCCAGCGACCGAGGTTTTGCAACCCTGATCGACGTGACAGTAACCGACCGAGGTCCGCGCCAAGCCCAGGAACTCGAGCGTCCGAACCTATAAAACCAATCCCCGCATTACCAACAGGGCGCGTATCACGATTATCAGAGATGCTTACGAAGCCGACTTTCGCGCCATGGTCGTTGGTGAAGTAGAAGCTTTTCCCGTCGGGTGAGCCAACAAGGTCGTTTGGAGTGTCGATGACAGGATCCTCGACAGTCCTTACGTGAGTGAGTGTATTCTCCCCAATTGTCGTCTTGAATATCTCTACAACGGAGTTTGCGCCAACCTTCTTGCCAAGACCCTGAATCGGTGTCCGAATCGGTTTCCGGTGATTGATGGCGTAGACGTAAAGCATGTCCGGGTTTGACGCCGAGGGGACAACATCCAAACCATGGGATGAGTACCCTTGGGGAGTTGGGAAGCCCTTGAATGCGAGACGCTTTACAGTGCCCGTCTTTGTATCGTACGTAGCGATGTAATCGTTAAATGCGATCTTATCCTCTTCCAGAACCGTCAGAGCTGGAAGCCAGGAGCGACGGTCGGTTGGGGAAGAGCAAGCAAGAAAGAGAAGACCGCTCGGAGGATGTAATACCATCTCTGCAAGCAAGTGAGCTGGCGCATAATAATACGTTTTTGGGGACACGCACTTTCACAAGCTTGCAAAGATTCTACCTTTGTACAGTGGGCATTGCCTACGGGCTCGATCACTCTCCATGCCCCGTTCGCAGAGAGGACAGCTTTGAGGGAAATTTGGTAGTACACTGCGAGGAGTATGGCCAGCAAACCAGATAGGGTGAGCCAGATTCGAGCCATGATGGTGGTTGTCGTGCAAGAACGAGGGAGTCCGAGGAACTCGTTTCATGACGTGGGTCGGGCGCAAAGAATTCGACCCCGAATGCATTGCCACGTGTGGGGTAATCAGCTGGAGCCACATCTCCGAACGCCCTCGGCAAATGAACGTTAATGAACACAGCTGTTGCTCTCCGAGTTCGGGGAAATTCTTTTTTGGAAAGTACAGACAGCCCCTCACGTGCTCAAGAAAGCGACACCATCAATGTACAATCCTCAGCCATCCATCGCAGAAGATACAATATATTATGCCCTACACCCTCCAGAATCGTCGTCGGATAGGACATCCACGACAATCCTAGCCCTCTCTGTCCAAAATTTCGTAGAATCTCTCCTGCCAGACTTCCTATGGCACCGAGATACTTTTCAAGTCAAAGTTGTACAGAATGGCGACAAATCTGGATGGATTCTCGAGGGGTGGATGAGGGTGGGGGACTCCATAGACGACGAGTGGTGTGTAGTGTGGTTGCTCCGTGAGGTCAGCGTGAAGTGGGATTGTGCCATCAGGTAGCATCTCTCTCTCCGAGTCATTTCCATCGCAGTTGACCCCTCTGTAGCGTACGTGACTCGGATGGGGAGTTCATGCTGATTGAGGCTGCAGATGATTTGCCGTCGTGGGTGACACCCTCTGTTGTCGAGAACAGGGTGCGCACCGTTCTCAGGTCCTGTCTTTGCGGGTTCACCTAAAACCGCCCTCGTAGGTCTGGATATACAGATCTCATCTCCATCTCATTCCGCTCTCATATGTATCTCCGCCTTCTAGCAAAGGGCGACCTGCCAGTGTCTCCTTAGATGGCAATGATGATTTCTCCACGTCGGACGAGTTTCTCGACATCCCCGATGCCATCAAACTCGTGCGAGATACGTCAACTAGCACTAGCGCTCCTCCACAGGTAGAGAAAACAGTTTGGAAAAGGATTGCAAGGCATGTCACAGGGCTCTCGTTCCGAGATTAATACTTATGTTCGTGCCGAAGGTACCCGGACGACCTCCATCGCCATGTTCACAAGGCAAGAACATATCTACCTCTCGATATCGCCAAGGCACTTTCTGTCAATCCCGCGCTCGTTCAAAAGGCCGCCGAAGTGTTTTACACGCGAGATGCGGTTCAGTTACGAGTAAGTAGTAGTTCTCGCTCCTTACGACGCGCTTTTCACACCCTCTCGAGGCCGCACATAAGATGGCTCGTTTCTCTCCTGAACCGTGCCTCCTACGAACCGTCCGGTTGACTCGGACCGCATATGCTCAGTTGGTTGGCCAAAAGTTTTATCCCCCCAGAATATTTGGTCGTTGGCAGGAAAAGGAAAGGAGCCCGCAGTGGAGATGGAAAGATCTGGGCATGAAGATAGTAAATGTCGTCTTTGAGAGTAATCTTTACTCCACTCTAATAACGACACAGGCGTGCGGCTTTGAGATGCTCTATCAAGAGGGTAGATCACGCGAAGAAATCGGCTTCGATGGCTCATCTACGGCTGTAAGCATCCTAATATTAGTTCAAGTATCCCACAATTCTCAAAGAGACTTTCCTCGTCCAGGCGCAAAAGGACGCTTTGCAACGCGATCCAGAATTTATCAAATACGTAAACGGTATTCGGACAGCAGGCTATTTTCGGGGCGAGATGGAAGGGTCACAACTTTGGGACGCACTCGAGAGCAAGGCATTAACAGTTTTTCTTCAAAGTCGACAAGAAGAGTGAGTACTTTCGGTTACAGTATGTTGTTGACTCAATATTCTCGTGAAGTGATGCCTCCCGTCCTTCGTTCGCCTCTCAGGTCGACGCCTCGATTGCTAATGCAGGAGACCTTACTCCCTCACAAGATCTCGAGGATCCCGACGACTGGCTTACTGTCAACGCAGAGGATCTCGACCGTGCACTGCAGGCAAGCATGAGCCAACATACCCCACACAAAAGCCACGAGATGGGTGTCGATCCGGACCCCGAAAATGAGGAGCGTGACCCAACTCATGCACAGGTCGCCAAACTCAGTGACTTGGCGAAGAAAGTCGACGCATTTGTCGCTGGGAAGGGAGATGTCGAAGGGGCCATGTTCGACGAGTAGGCGGTCCACTCTCGCTTGGTGTGCGTGCGTTGCAGGCGTTGACACGTTTTCTTAGTGAGCAATCCTCTGGGGACGAAACGAGCGATTTTGGTGATGGGGAGTCCTCAGAGGTCGACTCTGATGACGAGGACGCTGCGCGCCAAGAAGCCTTAGACAAGTTGGTGCCCGGAATCGAGCCGTCTGAATATGGTCGGATGCCATCGTCCTTTTACGATCGCTCGCAACGCGTAGCCCCCGCAGCATCAGAGAAGGAGGACACAGTAGAAGAGACCGCTACGTCAGCAACGGCATCAGACACTGACCTCCCTCGTACTCAGCTCGGGCTGTCGCGGGCGCCGTTACTTCCTCGCGATAAGTACGAGGGAGTAGATTCAGACGATGACACTGATACCGACGAATTTGATGGACCCGCTGATGAGGACGAAGATGAACCCGAGCTAGTTGGCGAAGTGGAGGTAGACATGGCTGAAGAAGAAGAGGAGTTCCTGGAGTTTTCCAGACAAGCACTTGGAATAACCGACGAGCACTGGCAGCAAATTTTGCAGGAACGCAGAGATAGAGGAGGTCAGCTTTCGTGTTTCATGCGCATGTCTTCTGTTGACGCCTCGTTAGCATATGTCCCTTCTCATACCGCGGAGAGCCAACATCTCCTCCGTGAAACGAGAACCTCAGACGCATCTGAATCGGGGCCTCACCGACCGGGGGCAAGAAATCCCAATTTGGACTCGTTTGAGGCCGTCATGCAAGCCATGGACGAGGAACTTGCCCGATCGCGGTCGAAGGCTGCATCAGCGGGACCTGCGGACCTCCCTCTGGGGGAGAAGGGAAAAGGGAAAGAGACGGGCCCTGCCCGAGGTGCGGAGGAAGGTATGGATATCGAGACAGCGATGGACGCCGAATTGAAGGCCGCATTGGAGCACGACGAGGACGCGGAAGTGGATGTCGGTGCGGACGGTGGCCTCGACTACAATTTGATCAAAAACTTTTTGGAGAGCTTCAAGAGTCAAGCTGGGTTATCCGGGCCCGTGAGCAATTTGGTTGGGAGGTTGCAGCCGGGTTGGGGTCTGCCCAGAGACGACTCGGAGGCGTGATCCGAAAGAAAAGCCATTATTAAACGCCTTCTTAGATTGTAGCACCATCATATGTACTCTATATAAGAACGCTAACACAAGAGTATGCCAACATAAGAGCAGATTTTCCAAAACCAAAAAAAAACATAAGAGCAAACTTCTTCGAACTAGCTTCCCGAGCCCGAGCTTTATCATGATGACCTTTTGTATCCACGCACCACATAATTTGACTCACGTGACTTCATAGTATAGGCTATTAACGCGCTTTAGAATCAAACATCCCCACAGTCTTTTATATCATAACCGTGACTGACTCGGAGGGCGGTCTTCCAGTTCACCTTCTGACCCAGATTCCCCCTTTCCAATAATCACGACTCTTACCTTTGGACTTGGTGCAATTCATCTTCAAGCTAGCTTCATTCCACGCTCGAGGGCTCTGTCTCATGACAACTACACATACTGGCGATACTTCTGGGAGCGGCAGGACTACGGGCACCCCCTCTGGAGGTGCAGCTGGTACAACTGGCGATTCAGCCGGCGGCTCGGCGGGTATCATCGTTGAACTGAGCCCTTGTCTGGACCCCACTTGGCCGGCAGATCTTATTCTCGATCGAATAGAATACAACTGGGAGGAATGGAACCGGCGTTTGAATCTCGTAGTTGATCAGCTCAACTACTCCGACTACCTCGATGGTTCCTTCCCTTGCCCAGATCCGGCAGTTCACCCCGGAGCTGCCAGAATCTGGGAACTCAACGATCGGGCACTCCGTGCATTTATGCTCCTTAACGTTTCATATGCCGACTATGACGTCGCGAGCAAGTTCACGGTGGCTCACGACGTCCATAATGCCCTACGCAAGAATTACGAGAACCCCAGCATGCGTACTCAAGTCGACACCATGGTGGAGGCTTTGGGCGTTCGCTAAAGCGAACTCTCACTTCTCTCTCCACTAAACTTTGCCCGCACTCTGCAACACATCGATCGCCTGTACAGCCGCTACACCAGGATGGGGAATACGTATCACGACATACTTAAAATGGCTCTCATCTTTAACGCTCTCAACACCTTCCCCCAACTGCAATCCACTATCGAGGAGATGCTCATATCCAATCCCGCCGCCACCTCCGCAGACGTCGAAAATTGTGTCCTTAGGGAAGAACAGGTACTCTTGCGCCGTGAGAAACTCGGGCTACCTCTTATCCCTGGCACACGGGATAATACCGCTCTGGCTGCCGTCGCGAACAGGGCTACTAACTCGAGACCGGTTTGTGCGAACTGCAAACGCACAAACCACCGTACTGAGTTCTGCATCTCACCTGGCGGTAAAATGGCCGGAAAAAGGATCGACGAAGCACGCAAGGCTCAGAGGGCTGCCCTGGGAAAGCCACCGTCCTGCCGTAACCGTGCCGCTGCGACCCAGGACGCCAACACAGCCACAGCAAATACTACAGCCGAGTCCACCAGGTGCAGCAACAACAACAACACCATCACGATAAACGGAAAACGTTACACTCTCGTCAACATTACCGCTGCCACGCAAGCAAGCCGATAGGAGCGCCCTGCAACGATCTCTGATGCATAGAAGGGGAGTCAGAGCCTGTCGTACTAGTAGACAGTGCCGCACGTGTATCAGTAATAATCCCCATGAAACTGTATGGCCCACGAATGGAACGTTCTTAGATCCCCAGATATTATTGTAGTAGACAGCGGCGATATGGCCCTGTTCATGGAAGATCAAGCACTTGTAATGTCGTCAGTTACTGGGGGCTCACATGCGCGACATATACTCGATAAAACTGAAGACCTATGAGATGTCTGTAAGCTCCGGTGTGAGACTCCGAGTCGGAGTGGTTGACGAATATATACTTCTCAGAGGTACCGCGAACGGATTCACTCCCGGGGATATATGCAGCCAGTCAAGGCAAATGGAAAGGAGGCTCACTCCAAATACACGTGTCGAATCTGAGGGTCTCGGGTTTGTGAGACAAGTGACAGAACAACCTGTTCTAAGCAGAGGGAAGATTTATTCAGGGAAGATCACCCATATAAAAATCCTAAAACCATATCAGACGGGCTCGCACAAGAGCACGGCGATACATAAGAGCGGACATTAAAATCGCTTTCCGAGTGCGTGAGCACGGGCACTCTACGGGTGAGAGAAAGACGTGTCTCGTCCGATTAAAAGTTCACACTCCACCGATTGCTAGATCTAGAGACATAGACCGATACTCTACCCCGGTAGGATGAACTCAACCGGGCCTTAAATGGCTTAACTAGTCACTGCACACCGATCGTAATTGCCACCCTGGTTCGCGCCCCACCACTGCGGGAACAGGTGGGACGTCCCAGCCGCGCCTTGAACCGCAAACGACAAGATGAACACCATGAACTGAGTTCCACCATCAAGCGCTGTACGAGGGCATGTCAGCACGGTCACGCGTACTCCTCATCAACGTAGAAACGAACGCACCTGCGCCAAGAATGTAGTTGTACTTCGCGAACCATTTGGGGTACCGCGTGCGTAGGTACCACTGGGAGAACAACGCAACGGCGTAGAACAAACCGTACGACGAGTTTATCCCTACACACAACCAGCTGATGTAGCATCTACAGAAAGCGCCGGCAGATGTGCCGATTGAGATCGTGTATGGAAGGGGTGGCAAGATCCTAGACTTACATGATGATGGGTGTGATCAAGTAATCGGCACGTAATTTTGGGAAAAATCGGTGGATGACCCAGAACGGGATAGGCACAAAGAGGCCACTGAAGTATCCCCACACGACCCATTGATAACGATTTCCGTGCAAGAAGAGCTCGTGAGAGAGGCCGCCCCACGCGATGGATTGCGAGTTATATTGCTGTGGCTGTTGACCTGACCAGATGTTCGTGCCCTCCACTGACAGCAGAATGTCACGCTGATTGTCGATGATAGAGTTCATCATAACTGATACACGTTAATGCTGCAGCCCCACAGAGTCAAAAAAGATAATCACTATAGTTCAGAATCGAACCAAATAACGTGCCAATGATTTGGGCAGTGAACGCTGCACGAGGAGGGAGTTTTGTGTCTGATAGACGAGGGGTGAGACATCAAGCGTCAAGCGTGAGCCGGCCCCGTAGACTTACACTGTGCGATCTTCAGGTCTCGGAGAAGCAGTTGGGCTTGGTTTACAGAATCTGATTTACTTCAATTCAGCACCAGTGGCCACAATCAGTTATTGGTGACTCACTATAACTGAAAAGTACAAAGTACATGTTAGCCATAGGCTTCCCTGGGTGCAGAAATCCGCCAATCATCTGAGGGAAAGGCTGGATGTAGAGAACAAGACCAGTCATGGCGACGAGTGACCCGTAGAACAGAATCAAGAGGATCGCCAGCAAACACGCCATGACGAAGCCCCACCTATAGGGAAGAGGAGGATCAATAAGCTAGAATGGGGCGCAACGCCTGCTACCTAATGCTTACCATGGAAGAGTTGAATCGGTTTTGTAGATGAGAACAATTGCGGTGACGAATGCAGAAACCAGAATAGCACCATACCAACTATTCGGGGCGTCTGGATACTGAGGAGGGATAAGTGAGCCCGTAATCACTCAAGACACAAGCAGCAAAGAACCTTGAGCATCTCCCGGTAGTGGGGATCCAGATCGCTGTCAGGAGATACCTCTCTTTTGCCGTCATCATTCCAAATCCGCCAGTTGAATTCAGTCCACATGCGCTTGAGCGAGTCTTTGTTTGCCCAACTCCACGCTCCGCGGAGGTCGTTGTGATTCCACAACAAAAGGTGGGTAAGCGTGGCAGCCGACCCCATGTTGGTGGTCAATAAGTAAATGACCCATGTCCCTGCATAGAAGGGTAGTCCCTGCTCAGCAAGCAAAGTCGGATCGACCTCGAATTTATCATTGAGAATGAGAAGTTGGTCGTAGACAGTCCCGTTCTCGTAGAATAATTCCTGGGAGAGCTATGAACATGCATCAGCAATGATTCCGATGAAACTGAGCACGACCTACGAATGGAAAGTTCTTAGATTCCCAGATATTATTGTAGTAGACAGCCACGAAGACGACACTGTCAAGGACGGTCAAGCGGTGGTGATAACGTCCTTGAAGTCACTAAGGCTCACATGCACAAGACATACCCGATAAAGCCGGAGACCTATGGGGTGCGCATTAGCTCGGGTGTGAGACTCGGAGCGAGTGGTGAAAATATACCTGGCTTCTCAATGGTATCGCGAACGGATTCACTATTCCGGAGATATACTGCCAGTCGAAGCAAATGGAAAGAAGTCCTAATCCTTCGTTGCCATTAGAACCTCCAAAGACAAGGGTGAAATTTGGGGATCTCGGATTTGCAAGACAAAAGACTGAGAAGCCTGTGAGCAGAGGGAACATCCACTCGGGGAAGATTTCCCATATAAAAATCCTAAAACCATATTAGACCGGCTCAATCGGCCCTTACAAAATTACTTACGCAAAGAACGCCACATAGAAAAGTTTCAGTCTCTTTTTGTTGCCTTCCGAATGCCTTGTACTTCCTTCCTCATAGAACGCATCGAACATGGAGACCAATGGGAGTATGCCGGGGTACAGCATCTTTGAAGGGTACAAGAGGACCGCTTAGAAAGCCAATAGTCAGGTTTGGTACACGTCGGTCAGATTGAGTTGATACACGCACGCCTCATCAAGCCCCCAATACCGTAACCAAGAAGCTGGCTTGAGAAGAGAAGGAAGATGGACGCGGCTCCATTTGGCGTGATATTGTAATACAACCGTTGCACCGCAAGGACCTCTGTTCCCAGAGCTGAATTCGCAGCTGCGCTTGCCATTATTACTATGAACGCATTCTCTTTCTTGTTGAAAGGGCCCTTTTTGCGACGTGAAAATAAATACGAGAAGGGAGAGCAGCAAGCACGTACTGGGTTCAAGTAGCGGAACCATCCCCAGCTCGGAATGAACGCTTCCATGGTAATTCCAAGTACGTAGCTGATGATTGCGAGGAACATAGTGGAGACTATGATGGTTTGCTGTAGGCTACCTTAGTTTGAGATCGACAAGGAGAATAGGAATGTCATTCACTGGCTTGAAGTAGTAAATTTCCGCTGTTTGATGCAGCTCATGAGTTGGCGGGATTCCCTGCTACAGAAGTAACACCCACCGAGGATGCCACCAAACGCGGAGAGCCCAAGACCGATGAAGAATGAGCGGAACGTCCATGGGTTCAATGAGGGGTCATCATGAACCGAAATGACATGGGTGACGATGTCCCGCTCGTTTTGGAGGACAGCAGCGTCAGTTTCAGTCGTTGCTTCAACATCAGTTTTCGAGTGGGCGACTTTCTCCGAGGTCCCGATGTCTGCTTGCTTCTCGTTGGTGACCGGTCTCTCAGCTTCCAAAGGGGGCTCTGACATCAGAACTGTTGAGTGAGCGAGAGCACACCACTTTTTGTTTTCGTAAGACGCCTTTATCTAGGCATCTACTAGCTTCTTTTTGTCTGAGAAGATGACACAATACCAGTAAACAGAGTGGTACGGCAAATGGAAGGAGACTCACCAAAGAAGGGCAAGTCAATGGCCGGTGATTCGAAGATAATAGGCCTTCGTCGCCGCAAAGCATGGCCCAAGCAGAACCTTATCAGAGATGGGTGGTTGTATGCCCGTTTGTCTGCGTTGTAGTCTCACAGTATTTCCTGGTTTCTATTCTCACTTTCTTTCGTCTACGCTTCCACTTGGGTTGACGTGCTCGCTGGGCCAATGTGATCGCATCCCTTTCACGCAGGTTCAGAAAAGAAGCGGGTCGGCAACGCGCCTCATCTCCGCAGAACAGCAATAAATATTAGTTTTTGAGAATCGGGTAAGTGGGGAGAAGGATGGCTGATAAGCGCAAAATCGGCTAAGAATGCTAGCGCAAGCTGAGACAAGAAGCCGAACAGAATGGGGTCACAGTTTGCATTGACGGAAGGTGTGAGTACAGTAATTGACTTTCCGGGCTTCATTGATTCATTGGCCACGTCCTTGACTGTACCACTGGATAAGATAAGCACATAGTGGAACTCCCTGGAGGTAGCGGTAATAGACCAGTCGACCGTGAGATCGGGGAGCTGGCAGAAGTAAGTAGCGTTCAGCTCTGAATCTACCACTGTACCCCAGACTCGACGACGCTCTCGTTTCAACTGTCTTCGGAACACTCGCCGTCGCCAAACCGAACCGATGACGTGATATTACATACTTAATATGTTATTCACGCTTCATGCTTGCACCCTCGTGAGTTGGGTTGGGTCATCGACACCTGAGCGCTGAGCCCGAGCACGACAACAGATAAGAGCAGACTTTGAAATCGCTCTCCGAGTTTGTGGGAGCACGGGTATTCAAGGTTGAATTGAGTCAGAATACGGGTGAGAGAAAGATGTGTCTTGTCCGACTTCACATTCCACCGACTGCTATTACACTGCCAAACGTCACCGGACCCTGTGAGGGGGGTTCAATCGGCCAGCACTGGTTTGACATAGTTTTAACCTGTTTCAGCCTTATTTGGGGACGATTGCCGGGTCAATCAATGTCGAAATTCGAATTCGAATTTGCCGAGGCTCATCAGCCCTCTCCTGAGCCTCAATTGGGGTTCCTATGAGTGCTTGCCGATTGAACCCCCTCACAGGGTCAGTCACGTTTGGCAGTGTAGATCTAGAGACAACTTGACCGGAGCCTAGTTCAAGTTCCTCTCCTCGGAGCTCGCCGAGCATGCAATGACAGAATATTACGCAATCAGTATGTTATTCACGCTTGGCGTCGATTTGCGACACTCTCCGCGGGTCATCGATATCCGAGCCCGAGCCAGAGGCGCAAGGCATACAGTAGCAAATGTGATATGCCCATATTTTGCGGGTGTTACATCGAAGTCAACTCTCACAGCAAACCATAATCATCCATCTAATCATCCATTAATAATTCTTCTTTGCTGCTAGCTGAAGGTGCGCGCAGTGCTCGTCATATGGATATTTAGATAGGGGGATTTCGCGCCAGAGATCAGGCGTAAGGAAGGCATATGTCTTTGTTATCTGTAGATTTGTTGTCGTCAGTAGACATATAAACCAATAAATTTGTGGCACATACGGCAGCGAAGGTTGCTTTCAAGAAGTTACCCATGGTTGCGGTTGAACCTTTTGACTGTGTATAACAATCGGTGACACCGGCGAGCTGAAGAAGACGCTTCGAGGCGGGGGCGGCGACGATACCCGTACCGCGGGGTGCGGGAATAAGTCGGCACATGACGGAACCAACCTTTCCACTGACTTTCGAAGGTACGGTGTGTGGTGCACCGAGGTTGGCTCCCCAATATCCGCGGCGGACGGGGATAACGGAGAGCTTGGCAAGTATGATTGCACCGCGGATTGCCGTCGCAACTTCCTTTGCGCATTTGACCCCAAGACCGACATGACCATCCGAGTCACCGATGGCAACGAAGGCCTTGAAACGCGTACGCTGACCGGCGCGAGTCTGCTTTTGCACAGGCATGATCTTCATGACTTCGTCTTTGAGGCCAGGGAGGAAGAAGTCGACGATCTGATACTCTTTCACGGGGAGAGAGAAGAGATAGATTTCTTCCATCGATTTAATCTTGCCATCCTTGACAAGACGACCGAGCTTGGTGACAGGAACCCTTAAGTCGCAGCAGTCGGTTCAGAGGCGCGAGAATCTTAGTAGCCAAGCACGTACCACTCCTTCTCCTCATCCTTGCGGCCGCCCCGACGACCACGACCACGACCCCTGCCACGGTCACCACCGCGTCCGCGTCCAAAGCCTCCACGTCCACGTCCAGAGTCAGCCATATTCGATAAGATGATAGAGTACTGTAAAATGAAAGTGAGTAGAGCTATTGGAGGGTGGGAAACTGTTATCTGGAGGAGAAACAAGCGATCCACCGGAGTACGACCGCAGAGACGATTGGACGTTTCCAGAATCTCAGAAACCGGAGTCGTCTGGGCTGTTGGGTAGCATAATACTCACGTCTCGACGTTCTAAGAAAGTAAGAAGATACTTGGCTGGTCTCTTCGGTCGATTCTGAAGGAATGAATGGCGGTATCTTCAGCCACCTGCTTACACATCGCGTGACCGATCAGATCGAGGATTCAAACGCCGCTGAGAGGACCCCTGGTACTCGCATGGCATCATCCATTTTACGAAAGATTCTTTGATGTTGAGGCCCTTCGACATTCCTGAGTGACAGCCCAGCGAGCAGATTCGTTCCGGTGTCAAGTACTTTGCATGCTGACAGGGCCTACAGTGAACTCAGAGTGGCATCTCAATGCCCTTGTGCAGCGTGATTGCGGTTGATCGGTTGGGGGTGTGGGCTGGACCTCAAGTATATAATAAGCCGACGCATGTGGTTCCTGACCCCCACCTTGCCTCCGACCACCCTCAGCCCAGCAACCTTGAACCCTTGTACGTCCGTCGCTTCCCAGCTTACCTCACCACATAACACTCATTCATCTCGTCTTCCTCAGTCCTTCAAAGCAACCCTCTTGTCCCATAGCCCGATCAAGTTGGCACCACATGTCGAATCCCAATTATTTGAGTTTAAACAAACCCATATCTAGTCTCTGCCCCACGTTCGTCGCCTTACGCCTCGTGTATCGTTCCATCTGACCATTATTTTCAGCAACGGCCGTCAGACCGTTGGAGATGGGGCTTTCTACGTTGACGTCGCACCGAGTGTGCTAGCTGTTTGCCACGTCCAGGGCTCAGACGATATGTATTATTACTCGACTACGTTCTCTGGGGGGCCTGGGGTACGTATCTTCCACTTCCGTTCACACTGATTCCTGATCTCGTTTTTCAGTGGCGGTTTTGACACCCCCAAATCTAAATGCCCTCCCGACAGAGGGTCGCTGGACTGCGTGACAGGCAGCCCGGCGTCGAAACACGCCACAGCACATAATCACTCCCTTTATCTGACTCCTCAATCCACTCCCGAAGACACTCCACGAAATTTCCCTTCGCTTTCTACCACCAAGACAGATGTTCCGGCATTTCTCAGGGACCCGATAGCGCCTCAGCCCATCCCTGGTGCTGCGCCAAGGTCCAATGGCTACACGCATGGCCTTGCCACCCCACCATTGACGCCAGACGACTCCATCGAGGATGTATCCATTCACTCAAACGATGATGCTCTCGACTTGCTTACGACATTATTTCCGAATCATGGAACCACTGCGTTGGAATACGCGAGGAGTGTATCTGTTTCTTCGGTAGAGATGGGTATCTCTTTCGATGGTGTAGTGCTCGAGTTGCCCGGCAAACCAAAGACCTTCTACGTTGATTGCAAGAGCGCTGAAGTCGTCAATTTACGGGAAGGGTAGGCGGTTTATTGGTCGTTGTGACCAAATCTAACCCACTTGGCTTTAGGATCGTCGCCCTGTTAGATCTTGCCGATGAACACCTTCAATGCTCCGCACTCATAATTGCTCTCGAAAAAGCCTCGCCGGCACTCAGCAATCTGCTTCACTCCCTTATGTATGTTGGAGGTACCGTGGTCACCAAGCCTGACTTCCCTGTGGACCCCGCCTTTGTGTTGGTTGGTTTGGAGATATAGCGGTGTTTCTGTGACGAGTCGTGAAAATTTTCGTAGGGGTAAGAGGACTGTCTTGGCATGTTCTAGTCGTCGACGTTGTCTCGTTATTGTTCCCGTCCTTCGATGTACAGTATTTTGAACGTAATATGATCTTTTGTTTATGACTGACGAGACGCTTCGACCACCGCGGTTCAACGTTCAGCGCTAATTCTTCGTTTTCGTGTGATCTCAATGGGCTTCATCGGGGACCTTATCCAGGGGCTGCTCAAGGTTTTCTGTGCTCCCCAACAACAGACACCGTCTGGCCCCGGGCGGCCCTCGTATGCTCAGCAGACGCAGCAGCCAGTTGTCCACCAGGTTCAACCACAATACCCACCCCAGCAGCAGTGGCAGCCCCCACAACAGCCGCCTGCATCAGCCCAACCACAGCCCTACCCCCAACAACAACAGCAACAAGGCCGACCTCACTCACATAAGCCACATCACGGTCATGGACATCATAATGGTAGCCAGGGGCAAGGACAAGAAGGACCGTTGCCACCGTTCCACCATCCAGCTTCTCCGACTCTGTCGCGCCCGACGGACGGACGGGTAACGGTACGCTACTCCCTTCGCCACCCATCCTTGCTACCTGCGTACTAACGGCCCAACTACGCGTGCTTCCAATGGACTTTCCAGGATCAGAACCTCCTCAACCAACAGAATGAACATTACGTGTCTCTGCGTGCGCGTGCGAATCGAGAGGGCGACGCGATGGCGCGTGCATTCGAGGAGAGTCACGCGGCCTATGCACGCGGAGACGGTGCCGCTGCCAAGGAACTCTCGAACCAGGGGAAGACACACCAGAGGGAGATGGAGCGCCTGAATGCGGAAGCAAGCGCATGGATATTCCGCGGTGAGCCCGATATCTTTCTTCCCTTCTCACCCCTCTACATTCCGAAACTGCGCAGAAAACAACCTGGTAGGCGCAGTCAATTTAGTACTCGGTCCGATCTGATAACTGCGGCGACGTGGCACCACTCGTGTTCTTAGGATAGTCGACTGGGGGAAGTCGATCTGCATGGACTTTACGTCAAGGAAGCGATCGCACACACCGACCAGAGCATCTCTGAGGCGCGAGCCAGGGGCGATAAGGAGATCCGCCTCATCGTTGGTCTGTATCAAGGTTTTCTTCGAGGATAGCCACCACCCCACTCACCGCTTCGCAGGCAAAGGCATCCATTCGCCGAACCACGCCGCGAAGTTGAAACCGGCCATCGAAGAGCTCATGCTCAAGTAAGTGCCACGAGATCTATACCGTATTCTCTTTCGAACTCGATCCCATTGTCCAGGCACAATCTGTCTGCAGCACTGGACCCAGACAACGCGGGTGTTTTGGTTGTGCACTTGGAAGGAGGCGACGCTGCAGAACGGGTAAGGGACCGTGGCGGTGTGGTACTAGGTGCAGACGACATCACGCGGAGACTCGACAGTAGAGATGATGGCTGCATCGTGATGTAGCAACATATCGATACGATTCGGGCGTGCCGGCTTCGTAACACTTCGACGGAGTGGCCGGGGGAAGGAGATCGTTCTGGAGAGTGCCCTTGTGGAGGTAGAAGATCTTATCTCTGCTGCCCTGATTAACCTCTTAGTCTCCGCCATCTGATCGCATAGAACGCCTCGCCTCGCTTCTTGTCCCTTCTAGTCTTCGTTGTACTTTCTTAACTTCGTGAAACCGAAGGGTATGCGTTCCTGACCACAATCTTGGACTGCCGAGCTCGGCGAGCATTCTCTTCGACTTTCTTTCGAGTTGCCGCACCTCTGCCTCCACCACGCCAGCCCGCCATGTTGCCTAGCGTGCGTCCCCAACGCCTAGCGAACCCCACATGCGCGTTCACAAGGAAGTTCTGTTCATGAACGATTTAAGATTTGGGCGAAGGGGACGCTGAGCGGCGTTTGTGCGAGGTTCAGACTTCGGTTGGAAGCTGCCCAGTTCTACCCCAGCCAGTAAGAGTGCATCTTGTTTATGCCACTCGCCATTGGTTACATCGTATCTATCAGCGTGGTCAGCCCCGTGCAATACCGGTCTGAGAACGCTGTAAAGGTATACCCTGAGCCTTCCGGATACCGTCCCGGACGCTTTCTTGTCTGGTACCAAGGCAATAGTGCTGCAGTCGTGCGCTGGTAACTAGTCAAGGAAACTTTGCGTTCATGACTATTTTCACATTATTCACAAGTCTGTGAACCACTTCTTCTGTGCGACGATCATCCGGCCCTCCTGAGTGAGACGCCTATTCTCGCTGGAGGAGGCTCTACGACATCTCTCGCGGCTTCAGCGCTGAGGCCTGAGTTCTTTCAATTGACACAACGCAAACGCTAAATCTACCTATGGTGGTCTCACGGCACATCCTGCCTTTCCTCCCTTCATCGCTCTGCACCAAGACCGCCTGTTGCGCTACGCCGAGGTCCCACGACACTTTCGTCGCCGAAGCTCCGCGGGGCAAGTCCACATGTCAGTTACTGGCATGCTGGGAAAGGAGTTCCATCCAAGTCTTACATACGGTGACCTGGGACATGCATCATGCGGCGTAGGACTTGTGGTAACGGATGCTCCAAGACTTGACGGACGCGTTTGCTAATCGACTCGTTAAGGTATTCGATCTTGTTTGTGCGCTAGATCACTTCATCGAGGATGGAGCAGAATGATAAGGCATGACTCGAGCGGATCCCTTGCAGCGAATGGAGCGAGTATGGTCCGGTCCTTTTGGATGGCCCCGTCAATATTCGCTCTATGCCGCCATTGCGGATCCCAGAGAGAAGTTCTTAAGGAGGGTCACCTTCTTGAGCCCGGCGATATCCCAGAACGTCATAGCACACTGGCTGAGGTGGACCGTCGAATGATCCTTTGATAGAATCGAGTAATAGAAATTCTTTTTCGCGAGGAGTTCCGGGTACAAGACGGCAGCAGTTTCAAAGGATTTTTTGACAGAAGTTGAGCCGAGAAGTTCACGCTTGCGATATACTGTACTGTATCACCTTCTCTGAATATTCCCGGGCTGGGCACTGATGCTAGTACGTGTGGTAAGCGTGCGATCGGATTATGGCCGAGCACAATCACGAACTGTTGAACGATGACCAATAAGTTATCCTGACTGTTTCCGGGAGAAGTAGAAGATCCACGACCAACGCGGCCTGCTCATATAAATTAGGCAATCGTGATGTCTGTCCAAGTCTCTGCATGCCAAAGAAAACGCCAAACTAGCGAGCAGGAGGTCGACCAGATGCAGTGGTCGCTGATAGTGCAGCCAAAACATTTACGCGAGGGAGGTGTCATGAAAGGCACAATCTAACTGCAGTCTCTGGATTCCCAGACAACCGGATATCTACTGTCTGCCGCTTGAAGTCGTCAACGCGTCAACACTCAAAATATCCGACGCTACTCTAACACGGTTCTTCTCATTCTGGGGATAAATAGTTTATTGTCCATAGTCCAAGCATTCCTCGGTCTGATTGCAACTTGAAGTCTTTCTCCCCCAGAAGGAATGTATCTACCTACTGTAGCGAGGCAGAGACGCTGAGTACGAGTTCTGTGAAGTCTTGAATTAAGGTTAGGTCTTAGACCATTTAGGGAAAGAGGGGGAAAGAGTGCCAGCAGGGCACGGAACGGAACGACGCAACGCAGACGATTCGGCGGACGAGAACTGGGTAATCAAGTAGTATCTTTATTGAGAGGGTGAGGGTGTTATATACTGATAGAACCGGTATCTAAATATCTAAGGTGAGGCCTCGAGGCCTGTCGAAAGGGAAGCGACGTCGCGATGAACGCGGGACGAAGCGTTGTGTTCGAATGGCGGGTGTGGTGAGGTTCGTGCGTCCGAACGTGCGCGACGTGTAACCCTTACACTACAAGATTGTGACGAGGACAGCAATCCAGGATGACCTGTCACATCCTGTTGGCGAACTCGGTGCTCAGGGAAGTCCAAGGAACAAAGGCAGAAGTTTCTCGAAGTTGGGTGTGCCCACACCTTTCCACGACGATACAATAAGGAAACTGTTTGGAGAAAAGGGAGCACAACATACCAGTGACGGGATCCCAGCCCTTCACACTTCATAGTAGGGGTTTAGTGAATATGTATGGATTACAGGAGCATATACGCACGCAGTAAAACCATCCGTTGCTTGTGGCGCGCATTTAAGCATGACGAGCTTACCCTAAAGTGAGAACACGTACCACATCCTGGGTTGTTCCCGGCGGTAATATCGTTGAATGCATTTGCAAACTGAGAGGAGTAAATTGCGGGATTGATGAAACCTGTAGGTCAAAATAAGCTGTCTTCGTGCATGGAGGATAGGTCGCAAGACTCACCGACTGGTCCCTTCCCCGCAGCAAGCCGTGCATCATTGATCATGGTAATCATCGACCCTATGACAGGCGACGACGCGGAGGTTCCAAATACAAGCTCAAACTGACCGTCTATGGCAAGAACATAGTTCGCTCTTCCAGGGATGGGTCAAATCAAAATATAGTATTATCATGACAAGCTCACCCATTAGCGGACAGATCTGGGAAGCCGCGCGCCTTGAAGAGATGATTCATCAAATGGCCAACCACTGAAATAGAATAGTAACGCTACCTTTCCGGAGTTATTGTACTGAGTTGCGCTATATGGCGGAGGGTGCTCTTTCAAGAAGTTGGTGACTGCTGCCGTTTGGTATGAGGGCATCGAGAAGATGTCACTAAATCCTCCACCACTGTAAATGACCCGGCCACACGCGCTCTCCGGATCATTTACAGACGAGCCTGAATTGATTTGCGTGGCTCCGACAGCAACTACATATGAGCACGATGCGGGAAATCCAGGATTGAACCTAAGTGCGTTGAGGCCACTACCATTCAAGCCTGAAGGTTTAAGTCCTGTGCTCTTGTCTGGTTGTTCACCGAACGTACTCACCGCTTGAGTTTTGGCAAACGCCATCAAAACCAGCGACGCCATCATCTCCCGAGCTGTATAGAACGGTTGTCCCCAATAAGCCGAGCTTTCCGTACTCGTTGCACTGGCGGATGGCGTATCTATGGGTAGCTGTACCCTCGTCTTGTCCGTAGGAGACGGAGACAACGAAAGGTAGCTTAATTATGCCACAAGA
Source organism: Lactarius tabidus (assembly GCA_963281015.1). Taxonomy (NCBI): domain Eukaryota; kingdom Fungi; phylum Basidiomycota; class Agaricomycetes; order Russulales; family Russulaceae; genus Lactarius; species Lactarius tabidus. Next base: position 2,766,689 of record OY725473.1, read on the forward strand.
TTCGGACTCTAGTAAGGTCGAACGTTAGATTGATCTAGGAATGTGAAAGAACCTTGCGAACTATTAAAGCCTCCAGGTTGTGTGTCAGGATAGATTCCGTCCTAAGCAGAGATAAATCAGAGATCTGCACGGACAACAATAGGCTGCACCCACCTGAGCTGGATCATCTCCACCCTCAAATGTACAGTAGGACTGGTCAACAGCGTCCAGCCAATTATCAAAGCCGGCACCTGATGAACATTAATGGCGTTTGGTCTCATAAGAAACGACTGCTAACCCTCTACGAGATCACCAGTCTGTAGCAGAGTGATTGGCTGTGGATTGGTCAATACCATAGCATATTCCAAGTCCAAGTCACTCTCTCCGTTAATGGTGAAGTTCTGAGAAGTGGTTTGGACGACACCTGACAGGTATCAGTCACGTTGGAACACTAGTAAACGAAGACTTGCCTCCGTCAATAGAGATGAGTAGTGGTCTTTGCTTAAGCTGCGTGGACGAAAAATTCCTAAACAATTGCGGTTATCATCGGCCTACCGCCGTGAAAAACGTCCGCACTTGAAAAATAAATCAAGATCAGAAGCAAGGTACGCTTGTGGTGTAAATTCAACTGAGAGGCGGTTCAGTGGGAACGACAAAGATAATCTGGTTAAAAGCTTACCAATTCCATAGGAGTTCTTCGCTGTCGCCTTTGGTACATAATTGAAATCGTATAGGGCACGTAGGCACTCCGGGGTGATAAATTCATCGCAATTTGCCAGTGAAAGCGTAACGTCAACCTTTCCGCCGTTGGTCTTCGGGCCATGGGCGCTGGATGGTTGACCAAGGTTGACTCGTTTGCGCAAGCGCGCTGGGTCTTCTGGAACACGGCGGCTGAAGTGCACTGTTGGCTTAATGATCTCGACCTGATCGCTGATATGTTCGGGTACGGAGTAAGAAAGACAGCCTGAATGGCAATGAACTGGTTAGCCAACTCTCGAGTACCGGCAAATTTGGAGTCGCGGCTTACCAATTTGCTTCGCGCCCGACGGGTGCTCGTAAATATGGTATTCCGTATCGAGCAACAGCTCAGCCATAGCCACTGACACGTTCAATTCGATCCACCCCTTGTTGGGGGAAAGTCGGAGTTTGTCCTCAGAAATGCCAGAAGCACGGAGCCACATTCGAATAGAATACAAAGTAGACTCGCCCGGTGCGAAGAAGTCGATGACTTTTTCGGGAGTCCAATGTTGGCCGTATGTTGGCGAATCTGGATGTGCAACATCCATCAGAAGGTATTCAAGCATGTGAAGGTTCTGCTGCTTCATCCCGATACGCAGGGGGATGATATCATCTGCGTCCGCCCTGTGAGACTTCACCCATCCTATGGGTTCTGTCGTGCGCCGCTCGTGAATGACGTGGTTGGCACTCTGGGAGGGGGCAGCTAGTACTATAGAACAAAAGGTCAAGACCTGAAGAAGTCCCCGCATGAGGGATGACGAGAATGGCAGGTGGGCTGAGAGAGAAGCCTTTCAATGCAAGACTGCCATCAGGAGAAAGCCAGGACCTTTTGTAGGCGGTGGGGGGTGGAGGCGGGTGATATGCGGCCATGGATTCCTGCCAGTGACCATATGCACCACTCGGAAAGATACCTGAACCGACCAAAGGTGTTCTCATGCTGCCCTTGCGCGATCGAAACCATGCCAATCGACCTTCCTCAATATATGCCAGGTGAACCGGTGAAGCCGCAGACGCCAAGAAAGACTTCGAATCCACTTTTCGAATCAGACACACACGTAGTGTTGGCCGCAAAACCCATAGCTGTACGTACAAGACCTTTGAGAGCCGGACGACCACCATCGGAGTCTCTTCCGCCGCTGACACCGCTTGAGAATGAGACGTATAAGGAAATAGAATTGCAGAAGACACAGCACGGCTACTTGGTTGTTTAAAGAGATGAAATAGGCCTTCCGCGGCGGTTGCACAGATGCATGAGGTGAGGCGAATCTGGGAGTTAGCCGACTTGGCAAGTCATCGTTTTAGTTTTAGGTGCAACGATAGGCAACTCAACTCACGTGATGCATGGTAGGTGCTAGCACACGTAGCAACAGCCTGAGGAATGGAAATGACACACGACCAATTGTGGGCGACTCGTAGGCTTCAGAGAACTTGAAGATCAGAACAGTCATGGGCGATCAGATACTCGCCGTTAACTGTGGGTGTCTTGCATGGCTTGTCGGGTTACTTGTTGAATGGCGCGATTGGCACAGTTGGACAAGACTCGAGGTATTCTGAGGGTGCCCAACAGTATGATCGCCTCGCAGGGGATGATTTCGGGAAGCAAAAAAAAAGGTTTCTCATGATTGTACATGCTTCGAAGAAAAAAAGGACGGGACACTGTAAACAGACCGTCTTCGACACGTACTCTTCACGGGATCGAGTCGGAACAATCACCCTTCTCTGCGATCGAGGGCTGAGTGCAGTGAGTCACTTGCATACCTAAAGGCGATATTCGAGTTGCCAGCGGCATACCATCGGGCGAAAGTGAAGCACGGGACGGCCCACGATGACGAGTCGAATGGGACGCTTTCTTGAATTCCATCTATTCAATAAATGCTTTAAAAGGTACTTCGTACGAGTTGGGTATCATGCGTGCCAGTGCCGTGCCACCGCGTGGATCGCAGCCAGCTCGAACGGGGTTCAAAGGCAGGACTACCCTTCTGATGGGAAGCCTATTGGTCGCGATAGAATGCGCGCCCGCGTTGGAATCAATCGACAAGCGGGCCAGTTGCGGCTAGTGAGGGCATAGGTGGTGGATAGTCTTTCAATGGTTCTCTGTCTCTAGTGAGTCAGCCAATCCACGCGAGCTGACAGGACGAAAGCACGTACGCTCTCCTCTCCCACACGTTCTCGCTGCTTGTACCCAGTCTACGTCTTGCCCACCACTCTGCACGGTGCCTAATCCACGCGTCGCGCCGTTGTTCTGGGTGTAATCCCTTGGTGCTTAAACAAAACTTGAACTCGTTCCATTTTGGCGAACAGTGCGCCATCTCGCCAAAGCGGTATATCGATTTAAGCTGCGTTCCCAGAACTGGGCCCAGCCCGTGTGAACAAGGCCGGGAAAGGACGATAAGAATGAGGAAGCATACTGTTACACGAGAGGAAATCGTCAAAGACGCTCATGCAGCTGGGAACATCCTCGGTCGTAGGATGTAATTGACGAAGACGAGCTTCTTCTTGAGAAACGGCAGCCTCGAATACGATGTTGTCGGCCATTGTGACGTCGATGCCCTTTCCTCGCTGTAATAGGCCAGCTTACGGCCCGCGAGGTTACCGGGATGATTCGTTTTGTTACCTTCGATGCGCTGCAGACCCTCATTACCCCACGCAAACCTATCCACGTTCAATACTCTGAAGTATTCCGCCCTTATCTGGGTACGCTTCCGCCAGATGCGATCTCTCGTTCGTTCAAGCTCGGTGTGCTACTCTCTTTCTTCCGCATAGTCACTGCGAAGCCTAAGCATTGGAATGGCAGCACTACGACAGCTACAGGCAGAAAAGCCATCTTATCGTGCGGGTGCGGAGAGCTGGTGGAGCGATGTCATTTCCCGCACGGCCACAGACGCAGGCGCTGACGCCGGGGCAGTTGAAAAACATCTTGGTTCAATAGTGTCGACCCTCATGAAGCGATTTAGCTCACGCGAAGGATACCGTCTTTTTGACGACACTCTTGAGACGCGTGAGACCACCCTAGCTTGCGAGCGCAGCCGTGCTAATACGCGACAGTTCGCACCTTTCGTACTATGGGCGTGCGGACGGGTCTCATCACCAATGCCGATGCGCGGATAGGTACGTTGTCGTTTGACGTGGTGCGACTGCATGTTCATGACTTGCACAGTCGCTGTTCTTGAGGACCTCGGAGTATCGGAGTACCTCTCACCTATGCTTATAAGCGAAACAGAACGCGTGGCAAAGCCGTCGATATCCATTTTTCTGGCTGCGTGTGCACGTGGACGTGTCAGTCCGGTGGAGACCTTACATGTTGGTGACGATCTCAAAAAGTAAGCCGCGCTGTATCTGTACATGACTTCCGTGCTCATCGAATTGCCGATACAGCGATTACCTTGGAGCAGAAAATGCAGGGCTTCATTCGCTACTATTACGGAGGACGGGACCAGAAGGAGACCAGGAACGGGAAAATGCTACTCAGGTAGACCTTAGGACCATTAAGAGTGTGAATGTTGTCAACGACTTGTACGATGTGGTTGCGTGGGTCGAACGAATGAACACAAAATAATAAGAGTCATCTATGGCCGTGATTGCGAATCCGAAAACCATCAAGTTGACGCGCGAACATGGATGTCACTGACTCATAATGGGACAGTAGATAGATCTTTAGCGGGGATGATAGTTTTTGGCTGTTTCCACGCGACGTCCTCAATGCGCTCGCCCATCTTCAGCACCGTGGCACGGACAACGCGCGGGTCTTTTCGGAGAAGCTTACTCAAGGTTTTCTGCTTCTCAGGCGACGCGTCGAAATGCATTGACCAGTAGCTAGTGGAGATAGCATTTAAGTCTCGAAACGCACAGATATGGTGACAGAACGCACTCTCCGTGATCGTGATTGGTTCCATGTGAACGCATGCGTTGAGGGAGTGTCTCGGTACCCCAGTACTGGATCCCGCGAACGACACCACCATTTCCGAGAATGTGAGTGGCAGCCAGGCGTACGAGGCCCTTAATTTGTCGCTGTGAATATGAAAGCATGAGAGGATTCCTGGAAACATTGTATAAAAACATACATATTCAGGGTTGTGCGCTGCGATACATAAGACCTGATAAAATGGCATTGTCGACGGTTGGCTCGAAGTCGGCGCGCTCTTAGCGTGAGTGACTGAACTCGGTCCGGGCGGGGCGAGACCACGGCCCGGAGTACTTGCCAACACGTTTGGGAAGCGTGCCAGTGAACGTCTGCTTTCAAGTTGCGTGTGAGCACAATTCATATCTCTAGGCTATCTGTCCCAACCATTTCAATACCATCGAAAATGTCTATGAAAGCTGTGGGCCTTTCTCTTATTTTTTTTCCCCATCGCGTCCTGACGACAATCTCCCTGGTGGTAGATCGTAAAAAGTCAGTTGGTGTAAACGATGCTTCTCCTCGAGCTTATTTGAAAAAATATTTTTCATAGGCGTCATCTCGGGGGACTCCCTTGTTCTCCGTGGCCGCCCTGGCCCCCAGGGACAGTTGCCGAAGGAGAGGTAAGTCCCTCGCGCTCGGTGTGTGTTCGTCACGTTGACCAATCCCCCAAGGATTCTTCATCTCGCGGATGTCTCGTCACCAAGGCTTGGAAACGCATCTAGAGAGGATGAAGTAGGTAATCCTTAACTCCATTGTGTACGCTTAGCTCATCGTTATTGCTCTACAAGTCCTGGGCGTACGAAGCGCGCGAATTTCTACGCGCGCTGACCGTTGGCAAGGAAATCGCGTTTACGTCTTCGCATCAGCTTCCACCTGGAGAGGGAGATATACCTCGTGATCTTGGCAACGGCGAGGTCAACGGTGTTGACATTACCAACGAATTACTACTGAATGGCTGGGCTAAAGTGAAAGAATCAAAGCGCGAACCGACCGAGGACGACCTTCGACGAAAAGGCCTCGAATCGGATGCAAAGTCGGCTGGTCGTGGTCAATGGAACCCCCACGGACCACAGGTATGTCGCGTTTTTTTTTTTTGGACTGGAGAGTGGCATTCATCCTCGTTTCTTCTTAGGCGCGACAGGTCGTTTACAACATGCCCTTAGATTCGCAAGCATTCATCCATGAATGGAAAGGAAAACAGCTCGATGGTAGGTGGATTAACTTTCTTACCACGTTAACGATACTCAGCTTTCTAGCTATCGTCGAGTCTGTTCGTGATGCAACTACACTCCGAGTTCGCCTCCTAATGCCTGAGGGAGAACATCAATTCGTCAACGTCACGCTTGCAGGAGCACGCAGTCCACGTGCGGCTTCGAAACAGGGAGAAACATCCGAACCATGGGCAGATGAAGTGAGTCGCATTCGGGGCCCCTCATGCGCAACATGGGAAACTAATTTCCTCTACTAGGCGAAATACTTTACCGAGTCGCGTCTGCTTCAGCGCGCTGTGAAAGTGCAACTTCTCTCGTTGCCCACTGCGACTGCGACCCCGTTTCAAACCAACAGCAGCACTGCACCGGCACCCGCGAGCGTATTTATTGGCATAGGTCGGTTGCTCACTCTAGCCGCCCTATATCTTTTGGACTCACATGGACCAACCTTCCAGTTCTGCACCCCGCGGGCAATATTGCCGAGTTCCTCCTTGGTGCTGGCCTCGCGTATTTCGTAGAATGGCACTCAGGAATGTTAGCACCATATGGTGGCTCGGAGAGCCTACGCGCCGCAGACCGCGCCGCTAAGCAAAAACGCTTATGTTTGCACGCAAATGCCGCAACACCATTGGCCATCGACAGATCACTATCTGAGACACCTAATGGCACGGCACGGGCGTTCGAGGGTACCGTCGTACGCGTTTGGTCGGGAGATCAGGTTTCGGTTGCCTCGAAGGATGGGAAGGAGCGGAGAGTACAGCTGAGCTCGACACGTGGACCCAAGTGCATTCATTTCTTTTAATTTCGATTTGTGGCGTGCGTTCTCACTACGCGACGGACAGGTTGTCAGACACCAAACAGGCGTACTACGCTCAAGAAGCCCGTGAATTCCTCCGGAAAAAGTTGATTGGCAAGCAAGTTAGGGTGCATGTCGACTTTATCCGCCCTCGCGAAGGCGAGTACGAGGAGCGCGAATCTGCTACCATCCGCTTTGGAAATCAGAATGTGTGGGTTTGACAGTGACTTTGATTCCCCGGGTCCTTTTCTGACACGCCCCGCAGCAATGTCGCTGAACAATTGATCGAGAAAGGGTTTGCCAGCGTGGTTAGGCACAGACGCGATGATGAAGACCGTTCGCCCGATTTTGACAAGCTGATGGCTGCTGAGCAAACGTTCGTACAACGTTCACAATGTTTGGCCTGACTGAGCTCACGCGTTGTTCTCGTAGTGCTTCAGCGGAGGGACGGGGTATCCATTCTGGGAAGGAGCAACCGGCGCCGAGACCGCCTTTGAATCTGTCCGAAGCTAGCAGTCGTGCTGCTCAATTTTTGAATGGCTTCAAACGGTTAGGCAGAATTCCAGCGGTGGTTGACTATGTCGCTGCAGGGTCGCGATTCAAGTGTGTTACCACGTCTTTTTTTACCTGTCGACGCTGAACAAGCGTTATGGCCGGCAGAATCTTCCTCCCTAAGGACAACCAAGTACTCACTCTCGTACTCGGCGGTAAGTGCTTTAACCTTCTTTCGACCTTCAACCGCTAATGATCTAAATAGGAATTCGTGCCCCCCGAACTGCGCGTAATGTATCCGAGAAAAGTGAACCTTATGGGACTGAGGCATCAGAGTTTGCAACACGGCGATACATGCAACGGGATGTCGAGATTGAAATTGAGACGACAGACAAGTCTGGAGGTTTCATTGGCGCTTTGTATCTCAACAAAAACGAAAACGCCGCTGTCACACTCGTCTCTGAGGGCCTAGCAACCGTTCATTCATTTTCGGCAGACTCGCTCCCCTGGTCGAAGCAACTATACGATGCTGAGGTGCGTCGCCAAGCGTTCTTTTTTCAAGTATCCTTCCTCACCTATCGCACAGGAAGAGGCAAAAAAAGCACGGCGGAATGTATGCTTACGACGTATGTTGCGCTTGCCAATTAGCTGACACGCAAGGTAGATCTGGTCTGACTACGATGAAACTGCCGTGAAGGAAGCAGAGGCCGAGCCAGAGGAAGACTCTGGCGCGCGTAAACCAGAATACATCGATGTCATCATCAGCGATGTCCGGACAAAGAACGGGTTCAGCTTCTCGGTACAGATACTGAACACTGAAGGTACTCTTTCAGCCGCCTGCCTGTTGCCACCAAGTTTAACCCGCTATCACAGGGATCGCATCGCTAGCACAACTTATGCGCGACTTTTCTACTCACCACAAAGTCACTGCCTCTCCGCCAGGCTTCGTGCCGAAAGCCGGCGATCTTGTTTCGGCGAAGTTCTCGGATGGAGCGTGGTATCGCGCAAAGATCCGCCGCGCATCGCCTGTCAAGCGCGAAGCCGAGGTGACCTTCATCGACTACGGCAACCAAGACACAATTGGCTTCGCGAACATTCGCCCTCTTGACCCCAAGTTCCGCACACTACCTGGTCAAGCGCATGATGCGCGTCTCAGGTGTGTGGCTTTCCTTGTCGACGATTATAATTTATTTACTCGACTCGTCGTGCAGCTTTGTGAAACTCGTCGGCGAGGAGAGCGAATACCGCCAAGACGCAGTTGACCGCTTCCGCCAGATGTGTGACGGGCGGAAACTGGTCGCCAATGTTGACCACAAAGAAGGGCCCACACTTCACCTCCGACTCATTGACCCCGCAGACCCAGCGACGACAGATGATCCCCTTGCGTCAATCAATGTGGACCTGGTCCGCGAAGGTCTCGCTTCGGTCGACCGAAAGGGGTGCAAGTACCTCTCTTCGTACCCTCAAGTGCTGAAAAAGCTCCAAGAAGCGGTCTCCGGAGCGAAGCGCGACCGGTATGGGATGTTCGAGTTTGGTGACGTCGAAGAGGACGAGTGAGCCTAGGAGTGGGCTGGGGTAGCCATGTAATTCTACCTGGAGCCTGGAGCTGACGCCCATACGCGCAAATATTTCATGGGAACCAATGCTGTTTGGTTATCATTTTCCCCATTGCCATAAAGTCGTGAGCCATCTCGATGACCACGGTAGGTGCTCATCGTTGAATCATGACACCTGTACGTATGATCCCGGGCCACTCTGCGGGAACAAGTGTAGTAATCTCGCTAAGAAGATCGTGATAGTCCATCAATAACTTACATCAACCTCCGTCATGGCCATCATAATGGCGTAAATGTCAACGTAAACATTCGTGTCTGGTGCCATTCGATCTCGCCGGGTTGACGCATTCCGAGGTTGTTCTGTCAACATCGGGCCAGTCAGCCCGGAAGGGGGTGCTAAGACCGTAAGACGTCTTCCTTTGGTCTACTCGTGCTAAAAGCAAAGCACAGCAACATCCCTGACACAGCCACATGCGTGCGTTCTGCATGAAGAACGAATGCTTCATGGGCGCAATATGTGCAGTGAACCGCCGGGCGTAATTGGCGTGGTCCTGTGCCACGGCACCCGTTCCCCGGAATTCGCATTGCAACAATGCGCTGCAGCGCCGAGGACACCGACACGTGTTCCACACGCTGGAACGCTAATCAACTTGCAGCTGCGAGCGCCTAAACCGTATTACCCAGATGCGCCATCTGGATCCCTGACGTCCTGGCTTCGAGAACGGCCTACTATAACTGCGGGAGGCGATACTGTCGTATTGATAGCTTTAACTCAATCAACGCCACGTCTTCACTATCCTCTCCCTTTCCCCCTCACTACATACCATGAGCCCCTTTGCACACGAAGAACTCCCTCTTCACCCCAATGTGACAGTCGAGGATGCTTCAGACGACGAGTACGTGCCACATGTTGTTAAGGGTGCTGCTCCCGCGAGGCTGATGTTGTCCGTCTTACTCCACAAAGGAGCACAATGTCTTTCCTCTCGGAATTGCGTGCGGGAAACCCAGAGATCGCCTTGCCTCCACTGTCCTCTCCGCTACTCGAGCCCTCTGCCTTCCATCATCGCCATGACAGCCACCTGAGGTCACCCGAGCCACCCCGTTCACGCTCGAGCCGCACAAGAAGCCCAACGAGCAAAACTCAAGTCTCTAAATCCAAATCGCGCGAACGGGGACGGCGCGACGGACGAGAGCGACACCCGTCTGGGACAGACTCCGTGTTGACCTTCATGCTCGTCGAGGAGGAGCGCAACTCGTCCAACCTGAGGGCGCTGCTCCAAGTTACACGTGACCGACTGGAGACGGAGACCCGCCGGGCGGATGCGGCCGAAAGCCGGGCGACGATTGCCGAGGCGCGTACTCGGGAGGTCACGAGCCGGACCGCCACGGTGGAGCAAGCACAACACCGTAGTGAACTAGATGCTGCGCGCGCACAGGAAGAGACCAAACGTGTGCAGATGCAGTTGGAGGCGTCGGAGCGCGAGCTGCGCCGCGTGACGAACGAGCTGCAGCGCCTGACGCGGCAGAAAGAGGAGGCAGAGACGGCGGCCGCAAAAGCGCGGGACTTGGCGCGCAAATATCAGTCTGCGCTGAGGGACCACCAGGCACACGAGGAGGGCCGACAAGAGGGGATCCGACTGGCGCTGTTGAGGCGATACGACGATGGGAGGGAAGACGGCTGGGAAGAGGGGCACACAGAAGGTTGGGAAGCAGGCCGCGAGGAAGGGTGGGTTGAAGGACGGAAAGCAGGCTTCGAGGAGGGTCACGAGATGGGCAGGAGGGAAGTACGACGGTACGCGGGGCCAGGGCAGCAATACGAACGCTGGAAGGAGGCACCAAGCCCAAGGCACTTCGAGGAGGTCGACGACGCGGTGATTCCAGACAGATCTCTGTTCGGCAAAGGTCGAAGCGAAGGTCGAAGCGAGGTGCGTTCATTGTCAGATGGGGGAAGCGAATACTCAAATATGTGAGCAGAGCCAGGAGCGTACGCGGACCTGGGTCGAGTCAGCCGCCGATGAATCGATCCGTTCACATTCGCCAAAACTACCCCCTGCCTGGTTGCGACGACGGATGACGCCGGAGCCATTCCACGACGAGCAGCAATGATGCATCATGACATTACCATATATTTAGTTTTGATCGCCATCACCATCACATTATAGACGGTTGGAGGCGTATCTAATTGGACTATCGTGGGAACTTAGAGAGTGCAACGACAAGCCTACTTTAACCCGCTCTCAAAATTATCTTTTACCAATGGCCGCCCTTCCCCAGTTACCTCCTTCTCCAGGCGTTGGTGCACGTAGGAGACCAAAAAATCTCCCTACTTTACCTATCTCTGCGTTCAGTCCACCTAACACCGGAATATCTGACAACTTCCCACTCCCACGAAGTCCAAGCACCGTCCATCCGGAGTCCGTTATCGATGCCAGCGTTCGGGATTCAATCCCAGAATGGAAAAAGCAAACAACCGGTCCCCTTGGAGGTCGCGTGAGCTCCGTCGTCGTAAAGACTAGCGTCGAGGAACTCGAGGGGTACGCCTGTGGAGTACCGCGCATCAATTGCACCATTACTGATCGTTACCTAGGCTCGAATCGCAGGCATCCGAAGCTGGCGTCACCGTCCTGGCCGCTTCGATACCTTTAGCCTTGGAGAGCGGGACGATTCCCACCATCCCTTCGACCAAGCTTCGCGTCGCCTTCACAGCCTCATTTACCAGCACATCAGACGCGGCCGTTGCTACTCTCCAGGCCGCGCTAAAGGCTGGCCACGTCATCAACATCGATGTTCAAGATTCCGGTGAGGAGAGTTGGGAGAAACTGGAAGACCTCCTAACCAAGGCCACTGCGGAGCTTCCCAACAATGCTGGATACATTGTCCTCTGTGAGTGTTCTGCGCGTACTGCTTTCTCACAAAGTGCTGATCTCAGACGACTTTAGCCAACATCCTCCCTCCCCCGCACGATCTCTTGCTTCCGATCGTGAAATTACTCACCCATCCGACCTACCAGTCATATCAGTCACATATCGCGACCCTCTCCTTCTTCCCGAGAGTCTATCTCTCTTATGTTCCTCCCACATGGAATGCACCCACGCCACCCACGCCAGTCCCCAGCCAGGAAGCGCCTAGCGCATCAAAGGAACAGAAAGAATGGAAGCGCAGAATCAAAATGTATTGTAAGTTACTTCACCCTCTCTCCTTCGTCCACCCTTTCACCGGCTAACGTCTTGTCGCGTTCGTCTCCAGTGGGTCCTGCTGTTGAAGCGTTTGGGTTTGAGCGGATTATCTTTGGCTCTGCACCATCTTCGATCTCCCATGCACAGTCAAACGCGAGCGATTGGTACGAAATAGCGCGCGAATCATTCGCCGAGCTTGGTGTTGATCAGGACAGCGTTGACGCTGTTTTCTGCGGCAACGCAAAACGTGTATACGCCACGTCTGATTGAAGTGTGTAGTATTATGAAGGGAAAACTTTAGAGATTATTTAGCGAGACGCTCTTGTTCCTGTTGTAAAGGCTTTGCAAAGATTATACACGGGCCACTCGATCGAAGCTCCTTTGTTCGCCCATATTGGTAGCGTCGGCTTCGGCTTTCACAAACGCTGTCTCACCCTCAAATAGCGCGATGTCCCAGCCTTCTGACCCCACAATCCCTTCAAGTCCCATAGCTCTCCATACATTCTACACGTCGTCTTCGGAGGATGCCGTCGGTGCAGCACTTTGACAGCGACAGCGATTATGATGCAAGGCCAGAGGCTGGCAGGTCTAAGCCACACTTGGACTCGGACGACTCGTACGTTGCACACTGAACTTTCTTGGGCACGGCACTGAAACTGCTTCTTCAGTATTAATGAGGGCTCTTCCTCGGTGCCAAAGGTATGTTGTTCCTCCGTGTCGTAGCTTGTGTGTGCTCACCACGCGGATGGCATTCTCAATACAGCGTCATCACCGGTTTCCCACCAACGATACCGACGACAGTGACGATACACCCATAATAGTCGAGGAAACCAAACAGAATGCCTCTGCAACCATAAACCTCATCCGCCAACCGACTGCTTTCGTTGCTTCCAACCCTTCCTCTGCTCATTCATCTCAGAGTGGGCCGAGCTTCCGTCGGGTTCCCATACACTCTACTGTCTCCGCAGATGGGACGTCCATGTTCTGTGTGGAAGGCTACGTGAACACGCCGGAGCTCAGCGCTGGGAGCAGCGGGGGTCTCAGTCAAGGCCATGGTCCCTACAAATCACTCTTTAGGGCTACATCAGAGTCGCATAGTAATAGCAAGGCTCACCCCTTACCACCGGACGCGGGCCTTCATATCCTTGCGGAGGCAGCTCAGTCACCCGAATCCGCGTTCTCACCCGTCTCAGCTGCGTCACCGGCTCCAGTTTCTGCATCAACGAAACGTAGGAAGACGTCCCCGCTGATGGCATCGTCTCCTGCGTCGTCTGTACCGCCTCCGGACACACACTCTACTACCCAATCATCCCAGAACGCCTCAACATCACGCATCAGTCAACCTCCGCAGGCGAAGCAGCGTTCTGGTACTGGCAAGGGTAAGGGTAAGGCAAAGGCTACATCGTCCGCGGAGCCTTCTCGTTCTTCCTCGAGGGCCGATGTAGTCAACCCAGAACATAGGCAACACACCCTTCCGAAACGACAGCCCCAGTCTGCGTTCCCCACCCCTGAGCCCCGCGAAACCGAATTTACGGCACAATCTCGAAGCTCGCGGAAGAACAAGACGGAGGAGACTGATGTGGCTCCCGTTCCGCCTCCACCCGCACTTAGTCCGAACGGCAGTTATGATTACGGAGAGGTTTACTACCCGCCGACCGAACACTCCACCGGCAATTCACCAGCTGCACATGAAGTCAAAGAACAGAGTCTCAGCCCACCTCCGCCGAAGACCTGGGTATCACCTGGATCATCGCCAGCAACCGCGTATCACTACCATGCACCTACAGGTGCAACGCGCGCGGAACTATCATCTCTCATGGGTGAAAACTTGCATCGCCCAGCGACGCCAAGCGTGAAAACCCGCATGTTAACATTACTGATCGAGGATCGACGCCACGGGTCCGATGAGCTGGCGGAGGTTCGCGTTCCACTTAGGGTTGCCGACGAGGGCCACTTCTGGGCTGATGCCAAGCAAGTTTGCGCAGCCTTGCAAGCTGGACCTTCACGTATCGACGGTGTGTCCTCTCAGCTCGACGTGATGCGGAACGAATACCAATGATGATTATTTAGGTCCTGCGAAAGTTCTCACTATGCGTGGCAAGTACCGGCAGACATTCCTCCGTATATCTGCAGAGGGTGAAGAGACGAACCAGTCTGCGAACTTGAAAGTTAACTCGGATAAAACATTGCCGATAATCGTAGAGAGTGTTCGTAACCTTAATTATTCACAGTTTTGGCTCTGCACACTCACGCGATTCCTGCTCGTAGACCCTTCAAACGCCAACGCCAACTGTTAGCTCGATCACTACTCCACTTCTTAGCATGGGCCCATTTGCTAAATTATCGACCATGACGCAACCGCTTACACCCGCTTCGAACGGCCTGGACCTGGATGGCACGCTCGCCACCCCGTTTCACCAAAGAGATTTGGTCCTGCGGGTCGGCGGTGCAAAGAAGCGCAAACGAGAAGCAAGTCTTACACGCATACAACCGCCAGCTCTATTCGACTCTCCAGATGGCGGTAACCTTGTGCATGCACCTGAGACGTCGGGACAGGCTATGTCCTCTCCAAAAGAACACAACCCTCGCCCCCGGAAGTCCAGGCGGAATGGCTCAATATCGTCATTCGACGACGGGTATAAGTCGGATTCACCCTCTGGGACCTATCGCGGTTCTAAGTCCCTACGCAAAGACCTTGGCCCTTCTACGTCCCATTTGCATCATGCGGGTTATGAAACGGATCAACCTCTGTCATCTGTACGCTCGCGTCCTTCGAGTAGAGCTCGGGAACAGCACCACGGCCCCGATCGCAAGGTAGGCTCGCGGCTTCAGCTACCTCCTAACCCCGCGGATAACGGCCGACGCCTACATGACAAGATCGTTTTATATCTCCAAAACGAGTTTACGCATGACGCTCCGAGCTGGAATGAGTTCTCGCAAAACTGCGCGCAACTTAGGTCCCTAAGCAACGCGATGCTGCTCAAGATCTACTGGTACGCGCAGGGGCGGCTGGACGACTGGGTTGGTGCGTGGACCCCGGAGCGTCTGCAGCACAAGAAAGTGGAAATCGTAAGAGCTTTCGAGGACTCGCCCCCACCGCGTGCTGACATATGGTCCACATTACAGAAACATGTCCTCGGCGCACTGGGAGTCACTGGGGATTGGTACCGTGAGTGCAACGAGACGCTGTCTCTCGCGATTGCGTATGGGGAAGGAGGTGAGCGGTGTGAGGATGCTCGTGCTGTGGCGGCTTCTCGTGACCGCACGCAAAAGAAGCGCACTCGAAATTCTGGACCCACGGATCTGCTCGTGCTCCTTCGCCAGGTACACGAGGAGTATTGCGAAAGGGTCAACGCGCGTCGCGGAGGGAGTCATTGAAAGCGTGTATTTAAATATTATTTACAAGGTTGATTGTCATCCTTCAGAATCTAAGTTATGATAGGGCGGAATACGAGCGATTTGTGAAAAAGGGATGCAATCACAAGATGGTAAAAATGAAAACCCAATGCCCTGTCATCAACCACTCATAACCAAGCGCGATAGTATAGAAGAAACTTTCCCAATATACAAATCACCACTGGGAGCAAGGATGGGACTCGGACAAACCTTGAACGTTAGTTACGTTATCAGTTTCCTTGCATCTCACCCAGGCGAAGTATAAGTTTTTCCCGTCGATCCCTTTCCCTCCCAATGGAGAGACTACCAACTATGAATGGCAAGGGCACAGCAATGGCCAAGGTAACCAAGGATGCAGCGAGAGCCGGATGTTGCGTCCAGGCATACGTACATATGCCAACCATCATACACGCGATCCCAAGAACCAGCAAAGGCAGCGGGACATTGAGTGACGCGCTCAGCCAAGTGTAATAGAACCACTGGCGGTCACCAATCTTCCATGGACGCGTAGGGCGAGATGTAGCGAGGATCTTCTCATCTGCATGGAGGTTGTGGTACGAGAGCACCGTTTCTAGCAGGTCCTTTTCCCGCTCTGTCAATCGCTCGAGCCATCGCGTAGTTAGGAATGCTAACAGCGACGCTAGGATGTCAAGAATAAGACCAATAAGGTAAAGGGCGTTGATCGAGGGAAGGGTTTGGGTTTCTGGATCTGCACTCAGAGTTGTACTTAGGACCTGCGACTGAATGGACGCAACGAATGCCCCCTGATTGATTTGTTCAGTCAGGTGATCAAGTCAATGCCAGCAAAACTCACCGCTACAGTAACGGCAGTGAAACCCTTTATAAGTGCTTCATGCTGGACACGAGTCGTTGAAGGATCGGGGATCGGAGGCAGAAGTTGCGGCGATGCAATTTTCTTTTGGGTACTTTTTTTGAGAGGAATTTCCTCACGTTCAAATGATGGGTGGGCGGGCGAGTCTACCATAATTAAAGGTTCCGCGGGATACAGGATTTAGTGGACGCTCCTATCAGCCAAGAGTGCTAGACCCAAGTGTTGGGCGAGATGCACCGCCCATAAATGACCTCGGCTGTTAAAGGCTTCATTACTAGTTCCTTCGGGTGCCTCAACTGTGCCTCATTGGTGAATTTACAGCCTGTGCCTTGGCTATCTCCCTTTTGAGGGGTTTTATTTGACAACGATAAAGGCTGTCCGTGCCAGACGAGGTACCAGGCGCCAGAAGCTTCGTTATCGTGTCCTGTAGATGGCCCAAAGGGACACGCGATGATGTGGATCCTGGTTCGGAATCAAGCTGCATTCCGGCGTGATTTCAGAAAGTCGGGCAAGCAGAGTGAGAGCTTCGAGTGGCCATAAGTTGCGTTCCTCCCGATAGTTGGTGCAGACAATGTATCGCAGTGTCGCGGACCTGCGTATGATGGCAAGTACTGGGTTCGGTAGAGCAGAGGGTTTAAAGCGGATGGCTTACAGTTCCGAATGTGCAAGTCCGAGTCGGGGTGGAGGTGACGCCGGGAGTCCCAGCGTCTAGTGCGTCCGTGCGCCTGTCCCTTTAATTAGTCTGTGCATTCAAGTTCCCGACTCCGTTGTTTCTCTGGCCTGATCGCCAACGCGATAGCAAGTTCCAACATCGTGCCCCATCTTCCCTTACATGAGAAGGACGTGAGGTACATCGATCAAGTCAAAAGAGGTTTACTTCCGAAGTCTTCACTGAGACTCGGAGTATGAACTTGAATTTGAAACGTCCTCGAAATTCCAAGTCACTTGAACGTAGGGCTGTACCACCATCTAGGACAATCAAATTAATCAACTTCAGCGACGCCGTGATTACTCAGACGGCTTCGGTAGCTCTGTCGGACCCACTGTTGAACTGGGTACCATTGCATAGCATTGGGCGATCGAACTGCTTAGCGATTTAGAGGACTTTCACTCCAAGATTGCTTCAAGCCACTGGTACAGATTGACCGTACCTTATTTCAAGAAGCTTTGTATACCAATACCTAATCGGGCGGACGGTTATTCGCCTCCAAGGATTCAAGCTGTGAAAGGACAGCCGTTTTTTTAAGAAATGGCCTGGATTGGACCGCATTGCAAGAGCCTGAGCGGCAAAGTCCCACGGGGTTGGGACACAAACGTTCGTGTCCACCCATCTAACTTACAAAGTCTGTTGTTATTCTCACGCAGGTCTATTCGCAGGTCTCCTCAATTCATTTCATTCTGTCTTCCATCCCTCGTTGACGTGACTTGTTGCAGGGACTCTCGTGGGTTTATATTCGCCGGTGAAAACTCAAACACTTTTTTTTCCCACTGGAGTTTGGTTATTCTGCCACTATTGCGGAAGTACGTAGTGCGTATGCTGACTACATTGATCAAAGAAGGTGCTCCTAAAGTCCGCAGTCTGAGGTTATAAGGGCCTTCCAATGATCCTGCAAGTGCTAGGGTCTCACTATGGCTCCCACGTCCATACCAGAGGTCGCATTCGGCATAAAATACCTCCCCGCATCAGTCAAACTCCCAACTCTAGGGAGAGACGACGTCTCTCGTGTTCTTCGCAGATTAGCCGATCACAATATTCGTTATATCCGTTTACAATGGGTCGACCACACGAATATTACCCGCAACCGTATCATACCCCTTCCGGCTTTCTCTGAAATCTTGAGAGCTTCGCGCCCAGGGGTAGGGGTTACGAAGGCCGCCCTTGGAATCACTGGAATTTCGTTGGCGCCTGGGTTCTCGGGTTCCGGCGAATATTTTTATACTCCTGACTTGAGCTCTATCCGCCTTTGTGGCTATGCCCCTGGTCATGCAAGCCTGATGGGCTGGTTCGAGGAGAAGTTGCCCATCCCAAATCAAGTTGGAAAGGATGCATTGAAAGTTTCCCTCTGTCCTCGGGGGCTTCTCAAGGGCATCGTAAAGTGCGTTGCTCATATGTCAACACATGTTGACAATTTGACCAATCGAATTGTTTTTTAGCAAGGGACACGTTTTGGGCGTGGAGTTCCTTGTAGGAGTCGAGACGGAATTTTTCCTACTCAAATCAACCCAACCTATCGAGGCCGTAAACGACGCCCCTTATTCAGCGTCCAGTGCAATTCTATCAGGTTCTGATGAAGCAAGATGTCTGGAAGAGATCGCCGATGCCCTCCAAACTGGTGAAATAGAGCTCCTAATGTACCACTCCGAAGGAGCTCCTGGGCAGGTGAGAGAATTCCCCGTCATTATTGGAGTTGCTTATATGAATCGCGACTGGGTAGTATGAAGTAGTAACAGGCCCTCTGCCGCCTTTGGAAGCAGCCGATGCTGTCGTCTTCACTCGCGAGACAATCGTTAATATCGCCGCAAAGTACGGGTTACGGGCCACATTTGCTCCCCGAGTTTTCACAGATACATGTAAGTAAGGCGTCTCTCGTCCCCAGGATTAGATCATCAAATTGTTATATCGCAGGTGGAACGGGGGCACACACCCACATATCTATCCATCCCACGGCCCGGCGTCCTGCGAACCCGCCCCCGGCAAATCCAAATACCAATAAGGACACAACGTTGACGCCTCTCGAACGATCGTTCCTGCAGTCTCTTCTCGAGAACCTTCCTTCTAGTACCGCATTTACGTTGCCTACGGCAGCATCATATGATCGCGTCCGGGATGGTATCTGGTCATGTGGGACATACGCTTGCTGGGGAGAGGACAACAAGGAAGTTGCTGTACGGCTTGCTGGCCCGCCAGGCTCGCATCATTTCGAAGTGCGCACCATCGACGGGACGGCGAATCCATATATAGCTCTTGCCACTGTCCTTGGATTGGGTCTTGTCGGGGTGCAGAAAGGCTTGGAGCTGAAGATAGAGGCAGTTCCGGACGGACCTGCAGCACTTTTGAGCGCCGAAGAGCGTATAAAGTGTGGAATTGTCGGGCGCCTTCAGAGTACCCTTAGTGCAGCGAGAGATGCCGCGCGGAATGACACAACCATGAGGGACGTTCTCGGTCAAGAATTTGTAGAGAAGTATCTAAGTGTCAATGAGGTTCGTGATCATGAAGTGGCGTTGCGTGCATTCACCAACTAACAATTGACAGGCGATGGAGAAATACATGGATAATGGCAACGTTGAGCGAAACAAAATCGTGAACATCCTGACTTATTGATAGAACGAACTTGGATCGCGCAAAAAGGTGCCAATGTACGGAACGGTCTTCATTTTGTTGTAATTGTCGTAAATGAGGTCTGTACTTAGTAGGCAGAGTACGACTGTGACGTCTTGTCCCGAGTCAACGTGAAACATCTTTACTTTATTTTACTTGAGTTGTCCTGGGTAGGACCCTTCTCCGAGCTCATTCCATTCAGCCCAGTAGCCACTTGCTTTCCTTGTACTTAAAGCTGCCATTTGTGCCGAATTGAGGAGTGCCGTGTCACTCTCACCCATATTTTCCTTCTATTGCGTGATCCTCGGCTC
Source organism: Lactarius tabidus (assembly GCA_963281015.1). Lineage (NCBI taxonomy): Eukaryota > Fungi > Basidiomycota > Agaricomycetes > Russulales > Russulaceae > Lactarius > Lactarius tabidus. Next base: position 2,786,393 of record OY725473.1, read on the forward strand.
CAGAAACGAGAGCGCTCGCATTCAAATTCACTCAGGCTTGTTGCCGTTCTCCGTCTCGTCAGACTGGGGCTTGGTGTTGTGTTTCTCTCTGTCTCCCTCATAGGCCTCATAGGCCTCATCCTTCGAACTCACCAGGACCCCTTAGCTTAACGTAGCCTCCAACGGACACTTCTTCATCAGTAAAGTTTCCGAACATCCTCGGACAAGTCCACATCCGCCGAGAGCATAAACACGGCTTATTAAGCTATTAAGTTCCTCGTTCGAGTTAATCATTCTATCTCGAAGCCATCAACTGAAGTACTTGGTGCGCGTGCTGACTACATCGATCAAAGAAGTTGCTCCCTAAGTCCGCAGTCTGGGGTTATAAGGGCCTTCCAGTCGTCCCACAGGTGCTAGGATCTTTTCTATGGCGCCCATGTCCACACCAGAGGTCGAATTCGGCATAAAATACCTCCCGTCATCCGTCAAACTCCCAACTCTTGGGAGAGACGATGTCCCTCGTGTTCTTCGCAATCTAACAGATCACGGTATTCGTTATATCCGTTTTCAGTGGGTCGACTACACGAATATCACCCGCAACCGTATCCTACCCCTTTCAGCTTTTTCTGAGCTCCTGGGAACCTCGCGCCCAGGGGTCGCGCTTGCGACGGCCGTCTTTGGACTCATTGGAGTTTCAACAGCGCCTGGGTTCTCGGGCACCGGAGAATATCTGTATACTCCTGACTTGAGCTCTATCCGCCTTTGTGGCTATGCCCCCGGCCATGCAAGCCTGTTGGGATGGTTCGAGGAGAAGTTGCTCACCCAGAAACAAGTGGGAAAGGGTGCATTAGGAGTGCCGCTCTGCCCTCGGGGGTTGCTTAGAGGCATCATAAAGTGTGTTGCTCATGTGTCAGCACTGTTGACGTGACGAATTGATTCCTTTTAGTAAGGGATACGCTTTGGGCGCTGAGTTTCTCGTAGGATTCGAGACGGAATTTATCCTACTTAAATCGACCAATCCTATCGAGGCCGTAAACGACGCCCCTTGGTCAGCGTCCAGTGCACTTCCATCTGGCTCTGATGAGGCAAAGTGCCTGGAGGAGATCGCCGATGCCCTTCAAACTGGTGAAATCGATCTCCTGATGTACCACTCCGAAGGAGCTCCTGGGCAGGTGAGAGAATTCCTCGTCATTATTGGAGTTGCTGATATAGATCGGGACTGGGCAGTACGAAGTAATAACAGGCCCTCTGCCGCCTTTGGAAGCAGCTGATGCCGTTGTGTTCACTCGCGAGACAATCGTCAACATCGCTGCAAAGTACGGGATGCGTGCGACATTCGCTCCCCGAGTTTATACCGATACGTGTAAGTATGATGTCTATCGTCCGCCAGATCATCATTGAATTCTTCGACCACAGGTGGAACTGGGGCACACACCCACATATCTATCCATGCTACAACCCAGCCTCCTGCAAACCCACCGCCAGCAAATCCGAATACTAACAGGGACACAACGATGACGCCTCTGGAAAGATCGTTCCTGCAGTCTCTTCTCGAGAACCTTCCGTCTAGCACTGCATTTACGTTGCCTACGGCAGCATCATATGACCGCGTTCAAGATGGTATCTGGTCAGGTGGAACGTATTCTTGCTGGGGAGTGGAGAACAGGGAAGCCGCCGTACGACTTACTGGCGCACCAGGCTCGCATCATTTCGAATTGCGCACCATCGACGGGACGGCAAATCCACATATAGTTCTTGCCACCCTTCTTGGATTGGGTCTCGTCGGGGTGCAGAAGGGCTTAGAGCTGAAGATAGAAGCAGTAAACGAACCCGCAGTTCTTTTGAGTGACGAAGAACGTGCGAAGAAGGGAATTATCGGGCGCCTTCATCGTACCCTCGGCGCAGCAAGAGATGCGGCGCGAAAGGACCCGACCCTTAGTGACGTTCTTGGTCAAGAATTTGTAGAGAAGTACCTAAATGTCAATGAGGTTCGTGGTCATAAAGTAGTGGTGCTCGCATTCACGAAACTGACAATTAACACATTAATAGGCCATGGAGAAATTCATGGGGAGTGGAAATGCAGAGCAAAACAGAATTAAGAACATACTGACTTATTGAGGGAACGAGCATAGGTCGCGCAGAGGTGTCAGTGTGCAGAAGTGTCATTTTACTGTAAATATAGAGGACCGTCATTTGACAGAGTATGAAATGTCTTTCACCATATGAATCCTGAGTCAATGTGAAGCATTCCTCCCTGTAGGCTACATGCTGTACCAGCCACGACTGCAAGATATCATGCGCGCACAGGAGAGGATGCAGACGAGGACGACGCTTCAGCTCAGGGTGTCATTGGCTCATCCCCGTGCGTGGGGAAGCTGAGTACGAAGGGAGGATCGCGGAGGCGGTCGGAAAAGAGTGAGAATATGGTATAAGATCGAGGGGGTAATTGTATGGCCATGCGGCCTCACTTCTCAGAAGTACTGAACTGACTCTTTGGCAGAATTGGCTGCATGCAGCATCACTACTGTTGTCCAGTCCGAGCATGCGTTCTGCATATGGTGAGACAGATAGATGTAGTGCATCGGCAAGGCCAGCCTGAGCATCATTTAAGGGCGAGGACAGAAGCGGAGAACTGCAGTATCTGCTAGAGCTCAACCGCCTTAGGAATAGTCAAGTATGACTTGCACTTGGGCAGCGGCATGGCCCGGGGCAGAAGGCGGAGACATGACAGTCGACAATAGCACGGCCAAAGGGAGTCACAGCCAAGTCGGCGCTGGTGGAGTAGAGTAGACTGTCTTCGATTCACGTGGATGATGGTTACCTACGGGTACCCGTGGCATGACCCTGACTGACCCGTATTGATTTTGCCGACACGCGGTAATCGCCTACCTGTGCTTCGTGCTTGCAAGAGAACCGCAGTACACTGGGACTATTATTCTCACGCAGGTCTCCCCATTTCGTTCTGTTTCCATCCTTAGTTTGCGTGACCTTCTCCGGAGAGTCGGACTCATGCCAGTGGATATGTCTTCATCCGACTCAGTAAAACTTCCGAACTTCAACGTTCAACGTTCAACACCTCACTTGAGTTCGATCATGAAGTCATCAGCTGAAGTTATCATCTCGACCTGGTGTGCGTGCTGACTATATCAATCGAAGAAGACGGGGGTTGCTCCTTCGAGTCCTCAGTCAGGGATTTAAGAACCTTCCAAAGTCCAAAGTTATCCGAAAGGTCCAATGGCCCCCCTATCAACACAAGAGGTCGCATTTGGCATAAAATATCTCCCTGCGTCAGCCAAACTCCCAACTCTTGGGAGAGGCGATATCCCTCGTGTCCTTCAAAGGTTGACTGATGACGGTGTTCGTTATATCCGTTTACAATGGGTCGACTACACGAACATTACCCGCAATCGTATTATACCCCTTTCAGCTTTTACTGAGCTCTTGGGAGCTTCGCGCCCGGGGGTAGGGGTTACGAAGGCCGTTCTTGGACTCATTGGATTGTCGTTGGCACCTGGGTTCTCGGGCACTGGCGAATATCTGTATACTCCTGACTTGAGCTCTATCCGCCTTTGCGGCTATGCCCCGGGCCATGCAAGCCTGGTGGGCTGGTTCGAGGAGAAGTTGCCCATCCCAAATCAAGTTGGAAAGGATTCTCTGGAAGTTTCCCTCTGTCCTCGGGGGCTTCTCAGGGGCATCGTAAAGTGCGTTGCTCAAATGTCGGCAGCGTTGACAATTAAACCGTATCATTCGTTTTATTAAAAAAAAACAGTAAGGGTCACGCTCTGGGCGTAGAGTTTCTCGTAGGGAGCGAGACGGAATTTATTCTACTCAAATCGACCAATCCTCCCGAGGCCGTAAACGACGCCCCTTGGTCAGCATCCTGTGCATTTCCATCAGGTTCTGATGAGGCAAAATGTCTGGAAGAGATCGCCGATGCCCTCCAAACCGGTGAAATAGAGCTCTTGATGTACCACGGCGAAGGAGCTCCAGGGCAGGTGAGAGAATTACCCCTCATGATTGGGATGTGGCTGATACTGTATGAATCGCGGGTGGGCAGTACGAAGTAGTAACAGGCCCTCTGCCGCCTTTGGAAGCAGCCGATGCCGTCGTGTTCACTCGCGAGACAATCGTTAATATCGCTGCAAAGCATGGGTTACGTGCCACATTTGCTCCCCGAGTTTTTTCATATTCAGGTAAGTGAGGTGTCTCTCATCCCCAGGATCAGATTGTCGAATCATTCTATCACAGGTGGGACTGGGGTGCATTTCCACATATCCATCCACCCCACGGCCCAGCCTCCTGCAAACCCACCGCCAACTAGTCCAAACACTAACAGGGACACAACGATGACAACTCTGGAAAGATCGTTCCTACAGTCTCTTCTCGAGCATCTTCCTTCTAGTTCCGCATTTATGTTGCCTACGGCAGCATCATACGATCGCGTCCAAGATGGTATCTGTTCATGTGGAACGTACGCTTGCTGGGGTGTGGACAATAAGGAAGTTGCTGTACGGCTTGCTGGCGTGCCAGGGTCTCATCATTTCGAAGTGCGCACCATCGACGGGACGGCAAATCCACATATAGCTCTTGCCACTATCCTCGGATTGGGTCTCGTGGGAGCGCAGAAAGGGTTAGAGCTGCAGATGGGGGCAATAGATGGACCGGCAGTTGCTTTGAGCGATGAAGAACGTGCGAAGAAGGGAATTGTCGAACGCCTTCCATCCACCCTTGGCGCAGCAAGAGATGCCGCAAGGAACGACCCAACCATTCGTGAAGTTCTCGGTCAGGAGTTCGTAGAGAAGTACCTGAGTGTCAATGAGGTTCGTGATCATAAAGTAGTGCGACATTCTCCAAACTGACAATTGGCAGGCGATGGAAAAATTCATGGAGAGTGGCTGTGCAGAGCAAAACAGAATCAAGAACATACTAACTTATTGAGGGAACGAGGTCGTGCAAAAGAAGTGTCAGTACGCAGAAGTGCGATTTTGCTGTAAATATGGAAGACCGTAATTTGACAGAGTATGAAATGTCTTTCACCATCCGAACTCGCGATATTTTTTCTCGATCGAAGAATGTTCAATTCTTGTGGTACGGACGGGAGGCTATAATTACACCAGCCTCGATGTAGTTGACTCGCCTGGCCACAAATACCCTACCAATCGTGCCAATCTCTTTCAGTACGTCTCATTGATTCCAGAATCTCGTCTCTGGCCCCGAACCAAATATTTCCGTTTTCTGCGGCAAATCAAGAGGTCGCAGTTTCGAGGGCCTCTCGCAACCACAAAAAGGCAGTAGGTTGCTCGACTCCTGGCAGACTCGCGACCTCTCGCAGCGCGCGCCCTCCATCGACACGCTCATATACTTTGACGCCGCCGCCCCGAGTGCCACCCAGCACAACCCAACGACCGTCTTGGCCTACGATCGCCGCGGCGCGTAGGTGTCTAAGGCCTGTGCGCACCTCCGCTACGAACGCGGGCGTCTCGGGCTTCTCGAGTGAGAAGATGGCCAGCGTGTCCCCCGCTGGGCCAGGGTCGTTCCGGTTTGACGCGTATAGGAATGGCGGGTCACCGTTGGTGAGCGCGGGCGCGAGCAGCAGCTCGGCAGCGAGGAGTTCGCCGAGCGATTCAAGTTCTTCCGGCGGACGCTGGAGTGTCGACGTCGTGCTGAGGAGGGTTGGCGCAGCTGGGAGTGGCGGGAGGTGGTGCGCGGTGAGTGTGTTCGTGAGTTCATTTAGCGTGTACAGCATGTCCTCTGTGCGTCGTGTGAGGGGGCTACGACCACTGACAATCGACGAGAGACGAACCGTGGAAGACTACGTGCCGCGGCCCACTGCCTGGGTCATACACCACTTCGCCTTTCACGACGAGCTTGCCCAGTGGGTCCCGCACGACCCGCCATGTTCTGTCGCTACCCAGATCAGGAATCAGGAATTCGGGGCGTCCGGGTATGGACACGACGTGGTGCGGGTGTGAGGACTCTTGACGCTGCAAGTTGGGGCCTGTACCGTTTAGATGCAGTAGGGAAGACTCGGCGTGTTCCGTGAAGTATGGAGGCGAGGCGGACAACGGAGCGACCAAGATGGTTCCAGATGAGTACTAGCAAGGCACAATTTTACACAACCAATCAGCATCTCTCGCGTGCAGGGTCCAGGGATGGCCTGCGCACGTTTCCGACTAGAAGAGCGTCCGTCGTCGCAAGTAAAGATGCGGGGTCTGCGCCCCCGCTGGGTATTTGGCCAACGACAGTGCCATTGCCGTCTTCGTCGAACCTGAGCGCGATTATGGTGCCGTCGGTCACTTCCAGACCGGTGAAAACGAGAGTAGGGTCGTCGGGGTGCACGGTGAGCCAAGATGGACGATTTCCGACCTTTATCTCTGAGATGACCTTGAGAGTTGGTCCCTTCGGGTCAAAAAGGAGGCTCGTTAGGCCATCTGTATAAGATGCGACTAGGATACGATAGCACATCATGCAAGAGCAATAGATTAACAAATCGATCAGAGAGTGGCTGTAAGACGCCGAGCTAAGTGCACAAATGAAACCCTAACCTCCAAGAGCATCCGAGTCGAGCAAAGAACAAAGTAAAGAACAAAGTCCTTCGACATGCCATATAATTACATATCACTGCAAGACGTTTCAGCACGACAATAATAACTAAGTCTGGAGACGTGGGATCCCAGCCAAAACATAAACATATACCCAAAGTAGTGAAGTGAGAAACTTTTCAGTGGCAGTTTAGCAGATGATGCAGTTCGTGTCAGTGTACGAAGCTTTCTGTAGCTTGACCTCTAGCTGGGCATTCAACGTCCCGTCCGCGTCAACGTATGAGGAGGCGCTAAGACGAAAATGTTGTAAGTTACAACCTGGGCAGAGAAAAAAATGGAGGTGGAAGACTCACTCGTTTTGCAGGGTTGTACCAAATTGAAACTTCTCGAGTGATACGACGATTTCGCGCAAGGGTCCATTTGGGGAAATCTGTGAGACTCCTGTTTTGATTGGGAGCGACACCGTCGGGCGCGGTCCACCATGGCTAGGATGTTTTGGCGGAAGAGGCACTGGCAAGCCACGGAGTGCTATCCGAGGACTTGTCCGTGGAGGATCTGGTTGTGGGGCAGAATGGTCCACGATCGAGAGGCGCGCATCGACCCACGCCGGCGAGCTCTGCTCGCTGAGACCAAGTGAGACGAGCCAATCCCCAGGACGAAGGGGGACTGGATGCGGTGGTGCGCCAGGGGCACCAGCTTCAGCGAATACGAGATGCCACAATCTCCCTGGACAGCAGGCAATACATTTAACACGAGCCAAGGAAAATAGGACCTTTGCGCAACGCACCACGTGCAACGAATTCAACCCGGGCCAACTTGGACACGCGCATGCGTAGCGGAAACTGTGTAAGGGATATCTGCACCGCGAACGTAGCGCCACCGTTGTGTGGCTCGTCCACCGTCACAGAGTCGACGGTATCGCCGCCGAGCAGCATCCTGTCCGTCCCAAGGCGCTGCGAGAAAGCTTCATAGCGCTGCCCCAATCGCACGAACAGCGCATTGTTGGAGACGGTCATGCACGCGAGACGTGCGTCAGCAACGCTCTGGGTGCTGAGCGGAAGCGAGGCGTCCAGGATAGCCAGCACGAGGGAATCGGGGTCGCTCGAGGGGGTGGTGTGATCCGCCTTGACGGGAATGGCCGGTCGCTTAAGGACAGCCCAGTAGACGGGGAGGTGGCCCTCGACAAAGGGCTCCTGCAGCAGAGCCGAGAAGCTGAGGCCCTGCGCATCGCACGCATCGGCGCAGCTGGTGAGCACGGAGAGCCACTCGTGCTCGGAGGGTCGTGCCTGGGAGAGAAGGTCCCGAAGGAGAGACTGGGTCGTGCTGCGGACCTGCTTTGCGGTTTTGGAAAGACCAAATATTGAGGTGGGGAGCCATCGCGATGGAGCCGTGGCCTTCGTGCGAACCTTCGCACTATGACGCTTCGGACCGGCCGTCGTGGTGGGGGGCCGAGGGCTTAATGTCGCTTCGGGATTAGGCACCGCCTGGGGACTCTTGGAGGAGCTCTGGAGGACATGTTGATAGGATGGCGGGGCATCCTTGAAGCCTTCAGACTTGTCAATCATGGCTGGCTGGTGCGACTCACTAGGGTCCACTGACTCACTTATACTCCCTATCCGCAGGCCGCCGCAGCAAGTCGTGGCTGTGCTGCCGAGTTCTTACAACGTTGACGTACGCACACCTACACTGCCAAGCACAGGAACAGAACAAACGAAAGGACGAAACTACAGCTATGCACACGAGTAATATATACACCAGACTAGACAAATCGAGTCGGAAAATGTTAATGAATGTCCTATAAGATGTCGTGGAGGGTATCAAATACGAATGCTTTTGGTCCGTTTCCACATCGTTATTTTCACCCCAGTTTTCGTTTTTTCTAGACCACCCCAGTCGGTATCCTCAGGCGACGCGGTGTCGGTGTACAGGCTCGTCACCGATCAAAAAGAACGGTGTTGATCCCGTGCGAACGCTGGTCATTTGTAGCTCCAGGAATCTCTCCGCTCCGCGTGAGATGATGCCAATAGAGGAGGTCACCTGCTCGCAGAGGTTGAGGGCTCGGCTTGAGTGGTTCCGCAAACTCTGAGGATGGAACCGGGCAGGGTGACTCTGGTGCGGGTGGCGGCATGGTGCTATATGCCGCAGTTAACGCAGGAGAAGTTGTCGAAGGTGAATGTAGGTGAGAGTCAGGTGTACTAGGAAGGAAAGACCGCGGGGACAGCGAGTTTGGAGAGGATGGTCCGTTGTAGGCGGGTAGAATCCCGGGCTCACCAGGAGTATAGTGTCTCTCGGATGCAACCAGCTCAGCTGAGTGAAAGACGAAGCGGTGACCATTGGTCACGCGGTTCGTCGCAGAAATTGAAGATGTACACCGGGCGCACTAGAGAACGTAATGACGCTTATGAAACGGGACGCTCAAATCTGACTCTTACCGGAGACACAATCATGTAACCAACATTGCTTCCGCAACCGTGACAACAGAGTGTTTGCGTTAGACACTCGCACGTTCGGGACTGCCGCTCGTTTGCCCGTAGCCGAGAAGAACTCAAGTGAGGAGGCTGTGCGGAATACGCTGAACAGTTGACGGGTAAGGCGTCTGTAGAGTAGAGTGGTACATGTGGGCGGAGTAAAAGAACAGCCTGTAGAATGGCAGCTCCGAATGACAGGTAATCGAACAAGTTAGTGGCCAATGCGCACCTTCATGCCACGATTGGTCAGGAAAGTTCGGCAGTGCTTGCACTCTAGCAACCACACCTTGTGGGCCATCGACAACGTTGTAGAGGAAGATGTGGCAGCAGCAGCGGCCTGCGCATCTGGAGCAGAATCACTAGAGTGCCACTGTGTATAGTTGGGATCTGCCCAGCCGTTATGTCGGCTCATCGGAGAGGGGTATGGCACAGCGGGCGGGAATGATTGCTGAATGGGATTTATAACGATGGAACTGGAAGGCAGGAAGATGTGTTCGGCAGGGGAGTGATCCTGGTGTTCGGAAGAATAAAGACCGGAGGTCGCATGGTATAAAGCTGCGGGTTGATAGAGGCGCTGGCGTCGCCGAGACTGCGTGGGGACGAAGCCAACACCGGTAGAAGGTGCGACATCGGGTAAGGGACCAAGCGGAGTTGAGGAGGATGCTGATGGCATCGAGGGTGAATACATACGAGAGAAGGATAGATGTAATTGAAACAACGTTGAGAAGAATCAATGATGATGGGCGGGTGTCAATCAAGGATTGTAGGAGAGAGCACAGCGTGCCGTGGGGTATCTCTAGTGGCGAGCGTATGTATACCCTCGAGAGGAACATATGTGTCCAAGCTTTGGATTGCATCGATACGGACTGAGTCTGCGTCTTAGATGCGTTCCCCTGTTCCTGTAAACTGACAGCTTTGGTCAACGCATTCGTAGATGAAAAGGAAAAGCCGGACAGCCAGCGTTACCAGCAGCTGAGCCAGTCAGGCACCTCACCTTCCGCTGCTGACTGAGACACCCCCTTTCCGCGTCCCTGCAATGTCTTCAACTCAGCACCTCGAGGCCGTGCTAAAGCCTGTCCAGTATCTTGCAATAACCTTCCTCGTCGACAACACTATTGAATGGTTAGCCGGGTCAAAGCTTCCGCGACACCATCGCTAAGTTAAATTCATGTATATGGGTTAGGATGTCAAAACTGCCGCCAGGTTTCACCCATGAGTTGCGGCACCATCTCACACACAAGGCGCCTGAGGTCGACCCTCTCACCGGCGTGCCCGTGCTCCCACTCGAAGAATTCTGTTGCGGTTCGCATCGACGCCTCGTCGCTCATGATTCGATCACTGAATTAACGTTGGTTGCCTGTCTCCCGCAGCTGCCCATGGTTTCTCAGCTTTGATTGTGCGCGCGTTGACACTAGGCCAACTGTCAGTTTATAATAACCGTGTCCCAGGAAACGCATGACACCATCGAGACGAACTCCCACTTCACGCTCTTTGACACGGGTCCCGAATCCAAGTCCCTCTCTCGCAACCTTTCTGGTCTTAGCACACCGCTTGCGCCAATTGAACGCGTGGTGATATCTCACTGGCATGCCGACCATACCGGCGGCCTCCTTTCCTTCCTTGACCTTCGCGGCAAGCAACTCGGCGGAGGTACCATCGTCGATGTGCATCCGAGTCGCCCCACAGCTCGCGGCATCGCACCTCCACCATCAGGCAAGATCATCTGCCAGTTGCCCCGTGACCCCACTTTTGAAGAGATCGAAGCGCATGGAGGCATCGTCGAAATGCATCGCGAGGGGCATGCTGTCGCTGGTGGTACAGTTTGGGTGAGCGGCGAGATACCACGCGTTACTCCGTTTGAGGCTGGCTTGATCGGTGGGGTGCGCTTCATCCCAAGCGACGACGGCACTGCTGGGAGCTGGTCCGAAGAACCGGTGCGTCACTTCCCTACATAGTTAGTGGTTCGGTTTTCATGACCGAAGTAAGGATATAATGGACGAAAGGTACGCTGCTGTCGATGTCCTTGGGAAGGGTCTTGTCCTGTTTAGCGCGTGAGTGTGCTCCAAATTTGAGATTATGGGCGGGGTCTAACCCAAATACAGTTGCTCTCACGCAGGAATCGTGAACGTTATCAAAGATGCGGTCAAGAGGTTTTCGAGACCAATTTACATGGTATAATTTGCGTTACCTCTCGACTCAACTCATCTCAAAATCGGCTGTAGATCGTGGGTGGGCTCCACCTTGCTGGCCCCGAGTTGGCCGATCGTATCAAACCCACCGTCGATTTCCTCTCCGAGGATCTTGTTCCCGCACCGACCTATGTACTTCCAATGCACTGCTCCGGGTTTGCAACGAAGGTAGCACTTGAAGCAGCGCTAGGCGAGGGTTGCGTACCAGCTGGCGTTGGTCATCAGGTTATAATCAACGGGTCTCCGACTGACGAAGCGAGCCTACGCCCCCCAAGCATCCGTTTGCGCTAGAGCCAGCATCAAAGTGTCAAGACTGGTTGCAAATAAGTTGCACAGAGACTGTACGATCTAAGGAGTGAGCGGAGTTTGAATGCTACTTGCTGTGTCGAAGGCAAAGCTCTTATTTTTTGGATGTGTCTGTGATCTCCAATGCGTTCATTCTTGACTTTCCCGGTGTGGGATAATTCAGGATGCTTTAAGCGATGATTTAAAGTGAATGTTTGCAAAGAGGTCACATCTGTCGCGATCTCGTCGTCATCCCACCCACCAAAGGCGGGTGGACGTATTGACGGGCAATCGGGTATCTGTACTGTTGATAGATTAACTTGGAGGGGAAAATAAAAAATTCTGACAAAAAAACATACCCGAGTTTTCGACAATCAAGTTTTCCTGGCGCAGCGCATCTGTTCTGTATCCAGGGACTTTCCGGCACCTCAACAAACTCGAGCGCTTTATCACAGCCATCCGGATTCTTCCACTCTCCATGTCAAGATGCGGACATATCCAAAAATGCCCAGGCCTTCAAGCTTGCAATACAGGCGCATAGCAAGGTGTCGAACACAACTGTGCATATCAGATGGGTTGGAACAAGATATCATCAGGGAGTCCTTCCAATGGTTCCAGGGACAAGACCCATCAAGAGCTTGACGGTTTAATGCTTCTGTCAAAAGAAAAGAACAGGTCCTCCCATCATAGAAGATGCCATAGATCAGTATGCTAACGCTAACATCAAATCACACGTTATTGGAGTTGCAAAGTTGTGAATTTGACAGCACAAATCAATGGTTTGTTGCATTGATAACAGTCCCCATGTCGATATTAGTACGTGAGTAAGCCAGAGACCGTTAGTAGTAATATCGCGACAGAAGACTGGCTGGAAGAACAAAGAGCCAGCTCCGAGAGGCTCCGAATCGGTCAGGGGTTCAATATATCACGTCACGTGCTACTGGGATTGATAAAAGCCTGGCCGCAGCCCACGCCGTACCCACACTCCACTCTTCTTACTACCACCATCATCTTCACTCCAACTCCACCTAAAACTCCCATCGAACACTTTCGGTGAGCCTTTCATCTTTAGTGATTGCTTATTTGGGCCTGACGTATGCACTAGTCATGCAGATCTTCGTTAAGACCCTCACTGGGAAGACGATCACCCTTGAGGTGGAGTCCTCAGATACCATCGACAATGTCAAGGCCAAGATCCAAGACAAGGAGGGTATCCCTCCGGACCAACAACGTCTCATCTTCGCTGGAAAGCAGCTCGAGGATGGCCGAACCCTCTCCGACTACAACATTCAGAAGGAGTCTACCCTCCACCTCGGTACGTAGCGTCGCCAGTGGTGACCGGTTCCCTTTTAACAATGTCTGTAGTACTTCGTCTCCGCGGTGGTATGCAGATTTTTGTCAAGACCTTGACGGGCAAAACCATCACCCTCGAGGTGGAATCCTCAGATACCATTGACAATGTGAAGGCGAAAATCCAGGACAAGGAGGGAATCCCCCCGGATCAACAACGTCTCATCTTCGCCGGCAAACAGCTCGAGGATGGCCGCACCCTTTCGGACTACAATATTCAAAAGGAGTCCACTCTTCATCTCGTCCTTCGTCTCCGTGGCGGCATGCAGATCTTTGTCAAGACCCTCACTGGGAAGACGATCACACTGGAGGTCGAGTCATCGGACACGATCGATAACGTGAAGGCCAAGATCCAGGATAAGGAAGGCATCCCTCCGGACCAGCAACGGCTCATCTTCGCTGGCAAGCAGCTCGAGGACGGCCGCACGCTCTCGGATTATAACATTCAGAAAGAGTCAACTCTCCACCTTGTCCTTCGTCTGCGTGGCGGTATGCAGATTTTCGTGAAGACTTTGACCGGCAAAACGATCACGTTGGAGGTCGAGTCGTCTGACACGATCGATAACGTGAAGGCCAAGATCCAAGACAAGGAAGGCATCCCCCCAGACCAGCAGCGCCTGATTTTTGCTGGAAAGCAACTTGAGGATGGACGTACTCTTTCTGACTACAACATTCAGAAGGAAAGCACTCTTCACCTTGGTACGCCCTTCGGTCATCTGACCGTTATTACCTTATTGACATGTTTTACAGTCCTTCGTCTCCGTGGCGGTCTCTGAGTTGTCAATTGTGCTGTAGTTATCCAGCCTTCTAGTCAGTGTATAGTGCAGTAGTCGAGAATATCATCATCATTGGAGTTGGTTTTACATCTGCGGCGTCGTTTAAAATTAGCCTTGGTGAATCGGGCCGTGCGTGCATGTTGCCTCAGGATTCGACTGCATATGACATCGAACATCCAATCCCTCACGCAATCGCATAAAGTCATCAGAGCGAAAAAGAAACAAAAACGCGAACAAGTCCCGGCCGTTGTATTCGACGAGGATGCACGTAGGTGCGCTGTGCGCATACATCTCATTTGCCCTCTCTCTGTATAACACCGCAGCATAGAGAATTTCTTACAGGTTTTCACAAGCGAAAGGTCGCAAAAAGGGAAGAAAGTAAGAAAAGGGCGATAGAAAGGGAGAAGCAGGAGCATCTGGAAGCTCGACGAGAAGTATGTGCAGCATCGCCGAACCTCCCACCCAACTCCTACACATTGTCGGGCTAATGTCTATAACCGCAGCAACGTCGTATCCTCGCGGAGCAGGCTGCCGAGAATGCAGCAAGGGTTGAAGAGGCGTACGGCGGCTTAGCACAGAGTACGCCCACACCCATTTTTCTCTCTTAGCGCTCCTCCCAGCTAACGGGACCACGCACACGCTCACGACTAGACAAATCAGACGATGAGGATTGGCGTGGCATTGCATCAGCACCGTCTAACGACGCCGGTCTGGAACAGGAGGCAGCGTACTCTGACGAGGAGCAACTCGCCACCGTCACGATCGTGGAGGACTTTGACCCGAGCACGCTCATCCATGGTCCTGCTTCTTCTGAGCCGCAGGCCGAGTCTCCGCCATCTCCTCGGAGGGTGAGTCAGAATGGCAGGGAACGGGCAAAAGATGTCGAGGGTCGGAAGGAGATGAGCAAAAGGAAACCCGCGACGACGACGACGACGAAGAAGAAGGTGCGATACGAAACAAAGGCGGCGCGTAAGGCATCGCAGGCGAAGCAGCGTGCGCGGAGGACGGAAAAGGCAGAATTGGCAGGTGGCAAGGCGGCAAGGAAAACAAAAGCCGGTAGGAAGAAACGACGATAATAAGCAAAGCATTGTTTGTTCCCCAACGCGGTTGGTCGATCTCCCCAGTCCTCGAGCGAGAGGAACAAGTTGCAGTCGCACGGCCGCTCAGGCTCAGCCGGGTATGTTGTGTCACGGTTGTGCAGATTCACCGGTGCTATCTTTGTTGTGCGATTGTTCCCCACCCACAATTCACATAGGCACAAAAGCCCTATCACTGATAAATGCCTCTCTGCAACGGTGATGCACGGCGAACTCTAGGATCGGTCTCAAGTACACAAGCGCAGATACAGTAAGGAACTTAGTAAGTACACCCCTGAGGCGGCATATTCGGGCATTGAGGCTCTCCGGATTGCATCCGGAGGCGAATACCCGATCATGCATCACGCATCATGGGCTGAATTTTTGACGAGAATGTAGCGGCGACCATTTTGAAGCCTGAAGGGCGCGTCAGCGTTCCGGTTATCCTTATGTGACACACCCCGATCATTTTACACTGGCGCATCAACGCCTATTGAACACGCCAGTCGGCCAAACCGGGTAGCACGGGTGCATGC
The DNA here is from genome assembly GCA_963281015.1 of Lactarius tabidus. Taxonomy (NCBI): domain Eukaryota; kingdom Fungi; phylum Basidiomycota; class Agaricomycetes; order Russulales; family Russulaceae; genus Lactarius; species Lactarius tabidus. Next base: position 2,801,594 of record OY725473.1, read on the forward strand.
TGTTATCTTGGCACTGGCGATGTAGCGGCGCAACATTTCGAGAGTCGTTCTGAAGGAGCTGTCTCGGTGGCAATGGTCGCGTCGCTGTCGATTCATCCGATCAAACACCAAGAGCAGCGCTTGGGGATTGAGCGGAATAAAATACGCGTTTCCCGGGTCCTGAATTACTGTACTGTCAGAGACTGGCCGGATGGGAGTAAAGTGATGGGTATTATGTCAAAATCGAACCGTCTAGGAAGGAGGACAGAGTCCGACTAAAGGAGAACGGCTTATGACCATCGGAGGGCACATGCTCCTAACCCTTGCTTTCTTTGGCTTAGTCGTAGAAACGTTCCTAGGAAGAAAGAAAAGAATGCTCGGCCTCGTGTTGCCCATCGATGCATGTGGCCGGCGTAGCACCATGAAAGTATTAGGGTGTTAGACCCCGTGCTGACACTTGTACTCGCGTGTTCGGGTCAAGCCAGAACTTTGATACAGCAACACGGTGGTGTCTATAAATGGGCGCTCAGTCGAGCTGGTTTGTACATTGACCTGGTGCTAAATCGGTCATTCTCAGAAAACGGGGTGAAACACATTATTGAAATGCATCCAGCTCTGTCGGCGTAAAAGGTTTAGCTACATACAATCAAGATATATCCGCTGTGCCCTGGTATCGCAAACCATCACCTCGAAGACGTCCACTGTAGATGTCAGCTAGAACGAGGTCGCTCCTACATCATCAAGTTTGCCAGGCCTCCAGTTTGGTATGCCATAGGGCGAACGTTCGGATGCGGCTGGGCATCGAATTGGATGTACTTCTGCGTGCCCTCCGCATCAATGCGAATCTGGCGGATCATATATTGAATTTCTACAGTGATGCAAAAGATTAAAGCTGTACATACAAACGCGCCTTTGTTACCTCCTTGGTCGACATAATTGGGGGCGGAGAATACCTGAGATCGCAAGTGAGAGAGAATATCAGAATGAAAAATGGGTTGTCTGCATACCGTTGTACATAACCCGTTATGTTCAACGGCATAACCGTCTAGATATGGTCAGTGTGAGCGACGAGTCAAAAAGGCCATCCATCTTCCTACCTTGTCGCACCTCATGACTACGCATAATACCAGTCACTTTGTTCAGGTCGCACCATCGCCTAGTCACATCAGGGCCAAACGCGATGCCCACACCCTGATTGTGGCAAATCATTTCAGGATCTCTTCCCTCATCTGACGGTCAACCTACACGTTTACTAGGCCCCCATCCGGGCTCTTCCTGTGGATCCGTCCAGAGTAGCTGCACCTGTGCTCAGCATTTCGACCTCGAGCGTGATGAAGCAAAGGTACTAACTTCACCTGTCAACGTAGGTGAGTCGAATCGCCCGGAGCCGTAAAAATGAATGAAAGCATACACATCAAGCCTTCTGTCCCCGGCTGACGGCCTATTCGCTTTATCGCACGGATCTCGTCAAGAGTAATGCCGTCTTTGCTGAAGAGGCCCCCATGTGTGACAAAGTATCGCTTGAAACCATCTGGAGAAAGAATAACGTCCTCTTTCTTAGCAGGAGGTTGCGTTGCGCTGACTAGGGTGGCGAGAGGGACTAAGTTCTCTGTGAGCAAGAATATCAGATGGAGCAGACGGCAGGGAACAGACGGGTCGTAAAGGTATGAGCGAAAAGCTGGAGGAAGAATTCTGTTAATAGAATGCTCGATCAAGCGGTTGGGTGCGACATGCTTTGTATGTTTGCTCTCCGTGTTTGTGTTTCGCCTCACCCTCGAATCCATATGTACGGTTCATTTCTTTCGCTTCATGATTTCCACGATTTATGAACATCCTCTCTGGAAATAGCCCTATAACCGACTCTGTTAGGGGATCAGCAAGACAAGCGCGACAAAGTTCACAAACATTTGAGTGCGAAAGCGGTCAAGATGACCTCTATTGACCATGAGCCACGATCAACAAGGTCGCCATTCATGAGTAAGATGTGGTCTTTTGATGGCTCTCCCGTTAATGTCAACAAATGCAGAACATCGAAAAACTGTCCTGAGAAGTCGGTCAGTATGACACCCCTTCAGCAAGGCGACAAGCAATACCATGCACATCTCCGATGACATCAATGGTGATTCCTTTGTCTACCTTGACATTGACGAGGCTCTCCTCCTTCACAAAACGATCGTGAGCTCCGAGGACAATCTCCCATGCATACCGTCGTGGCAGCGATTTTCCGTCTTTGAACCACTGCATCATAGATCGAATGAATTCTATAGTGATCTTGAATTTGCCATCGTCCGTTGTCTCGAGTTTTGGCCCTTCATAGTTTTTTTCCACCTCACAGGTCCCTTCACATCAGATCTGAGTTTGGGAACGAACGACGAGTTTAGCACAGCGCACCTTCGGCGATGATCTCCATGCATCTTTCTACGGCACTTTTCTCCTCTTCCATCTCGATCGCCTTTTCGAATTCGATCTTGCGCACGAGCTTCTGCGTCGACTCGAGCTCCTTACGGACCTGAGCGTTTTGCGGCTCCAGCGCAACCACCTTCTTCAAGTCGGCAAGGGCCAGCTGCGGCTTGAGGATCTGTATGTGGCACATCGCGCGACTGCGGCACCGTCACAGCACGGCTGCAACTTAACGGTGTATCTCAAAGACACGGGTGTAGGGAGACGCACCGGTAGTACGCTTTAGCATACTTAGGGTTGATTTCGATGGCACGGGCTTATGGTAGGGGATTTAGTTTCTCGAAACAGGTAGAAGAAATCTGATATTTACCAGCATCGTGCAGGGCATATCCATGCTCCTCGAGCTTGATGCGGGTATATGCGCGATTACAGAATAATGTCGCATCGCCTGGATTGTGCTTTATCGCGGTGGAGTATAGCTGCGCTGCTCGCGGAAAGTCATGGCCTTCCCGGACACAGTTCTCAGCAAGTAAGCAGGCTACCAGCTCACTAAGCATACCTAGAAAGGCCTTGTTAGCGTCGGCCTTGAGCCGGGCGGCTTCTTGTCTGTCCTCATCTGAAACCTCTTTAAGATCGGTTAAGCTGAGCGATGAAAGGGCCGGGGATGGTGCAGAGGATGGAGAGGTATTTGGAGACAAGGATGATGAAGATTGTGAAGATTCGCTCATGGTCGTCGAGCGTGCAGCTTTAAATTGACTAGATTGTAATAATACTTGTACGGTTATCTCCGGTCCGGCGTACAAAATTAAATAGTCGACACTCAGTGACAAACATCCAGATTGAAATATTTGCCCATCCCAGCCTCGTAGCCATTCACCCCCTGCAGCCATGCGTTGAGTAATAGATGAAGGCTGCCGAAAAGTGTGAGTACAACGGTCGAAGATAAATAAACAAACAGAGAGAGTGCACTTACTAGTCAAGGTTATTTTGACATTTGCAGCAAGAAGTGTTCGCTGCACTCGTAGCATCGGACTAGTCCAATCCTGTCAGAAATTTTCTTCCTTATATATAATATAATGCGCACATAGGTCATGCCAGGGCGCCAGCCATTATACTCCCCAACGGTTGTGAATACGTCACCGTTGTTAGCAGCTAGGCGATTCGCAAAATATTCAGCCCCGGTCTTGATATTGTAATCCTATATGGAAATGATAAAATTATGTTTCAAAGTCTCCCGAGTGAGAGCCAAAAAAACGTACAATGTCTTGGCAGTTGCCGTTTGGGGCATCTCCACACTTGTCCTTGGTGATCTGCATGAGGCCTTGCTCACCGGCCCCACCGACAGCTGACGGGTTGCAGCCGCTTTCTTGCATCGCAAAGGATGCAAGCAAGATAGGGGGTACTGTATGCCGTGATCAACAAAGTGAAGCCCATGCCACACATCGAAGAGGACACCAACTGTTATTACTGGCCCCATATTTCTCGAACGTGGCGATAATGCTGTCACTGCACGGAGAAAACGCGGTGTTCCTTGCACTGTCCAAGGACACAGTAATAAGTTGCTCAATTTCAACACGAGCAGGTGTCCAGCCGTCGCCAGTAATGCCACAATTGATCCAGTCAATCTGGCCATTGGGGCCGCTTAGCTTTGTGATATTCGCTAATAATAACGGTGGTCAGATCTACCCTATGACCAACGAATGCTAGGCGTGACATACTTGTTGCACCGATAGGGCTGCACTTGCCGGGGTCAACGCTGATCACGCCGGACGCTTGATCGGCGACTGATTGAACGGAGGGGTTCTGTGAACCTGATTCAGGGACAGTGTTTTTCGTGGAGACATCTATCGTAGAGTTGTTCGCTTGGTAGGTCGGAGTCGGGTTGGCGGGTTGGGTGCTACTGGTGTACCCTGGCGGCCTTGTTTTACAACGCTTGCTAGAAGAGTGTGCATCGCCCCGAGCGTTGACATGTGCAGCGTGACGCTTGTGGGCGGCGGCATCGAGCCAAGTCGCATCGACAATGGAGGCGGCAAACAAAAGAGTGAAAGAGGCCAAACCAATGGAAAGCTTCATAACTATTGGGAAGGGGTATGTGTGTCCGGGAATGAGTGGTCAAATT